>JANIWG010000207.1:0-15958 GCA_030705025.1 Myxozyma udenii
CTAATGTAGGTGGGAAGAAATTGGCGGCAAGACCTCAGAAATTGGCGTGGGTAGGATGGCAATTGTCAACCCCTCGCCCCATACAAAGGATCACTATAATTGCATGGCATGGGACGTGGCATGACATTCCGAACTTGCTCAACACTGCGCAACAAGGTCCTCCAATTACCGCGCGCGCGCGGGCGCAAACGGGAATCTAGACGCGCACGCAAAAACAAACTGTCTCGAATCTCGAGCCCTCTCTCGGGCGTTTTATAGCTGACGTCGCGGCCGGTCGACTATATGTATGATTACATATGTGAAGCAATCGTTGTATGATTCCGATCTCTCGAGCCCCAATATGCACGCTTGGTCCATCCCGATGGCTGGTTCTTCCCACTTAAAGCTAAGAAACAGGGGGGGGGGCCAGGGAGGGGGGCGGCGTTTGAAATTGTGGCAGCAGAACTGAACCGGCGCCCTTCGGTCCGTCGGCCTTTCAACTCTTTCAGACTTCCACTTTCTTTAATTCTTGAGATATACGCGTCCGCCACCAGCGACAGCAGGTAATGATGCATGCGCCGTTTCAACATCGCCGGCATAATAATCCATTGTGACAAGATTTTGCTTCGATTTTTGTTTTCGTTTTGTTTTTGTTAATTTTTTTGTTTCTGAGATAATTTTGTGAATCCTCTGTAAGCCGTGTCCGACTTACCCACACTCTTTTGAAAAACACACACTCGTTTGAAGCTCAAAGCAATAAAAAATGTATTTGACTCAACTATTGATAGATATTTAATAAAGAAGAACGTTGAATTTAAACGACGTGTCAAAAAGCTGCTTAAATAGTCACTTCTTTCTCCTGTCCTTGACCCTCAAGCCAAGGACGACACGCCTCATACAGCGCTTTGTACTCACCATCACCCAACTTTATGAACTTTTCAAAAAGCTGACCATCACATCTCTCCATAGATGCCAAATGACACGCCATACAGATATCTGCCAATCCAGGATTTTCACCTTCGAAAAACGGGCCTTTCTTACCTTCTTTCCCCTTGAGCATATTAATCAATACCGCGCTTTCTCTCTCGATTCCTTGCCATAGTTTGTCAATTGCCGCTTGGTCTTCTGGATAAGTCTCTGCAGGAGGCTTGCCCAACCATTTTGTTCGTGATTTGATGAAATATTCCTTTCCTCGATCATCCAAAATCAGCTCTTCCTTTGCTGTAATCAGAGGCCGAAAGAACGGGCCGATAAGACGGATGAGTGAGAAGCAACGCGTAGCTTGCATCCCCTGATGGAAGCAACGATGGCGAAGGCTTGAGCTTTTCAAGATGCAAAGCAATGGCAATCGAATCTATCATAACTCCATGCGGATTTGACGTCACGGAGCTATGTTTGATTGCAGGCAAAGTGTATATATTTCCATTATCATCAGAAGTCTTGAGATCCAGATCCGACAAGAGCGAGTTAATATCTGCAAACGAGACAAAACTCTGGGTGTACGGAATTCCTTTAAAGTTGAGAACTGCCCGAGTCCGAAGCGTGTTGGGAGACCATGACCGTCGAGGACCTGATGATACATCGAGTTAGTGATATAGCGCGCCGTCGATTTGCGCACGAACCAGGAAGGATTGAGTCGAGGTCAAAGAAGTGAACGGGATCGATGTCTGACATTTTCGGCGAATGCGTGTGTGTGTTGAGAGACAATTGTGAGAGTTGGGGTGGGGATAGAAGGGTTTATATACACCTAGCGCCCGACGTTGGAGCAGCCAATGATTCAGATATGCATCATGCAGCCAAGTTTAGAATCCATGCGACACATCTGTTCAATCACGAACTTCCCCCCTTTCACCCTGTTACAGCGTGAATGGAAACAATCGACGCGCTGCGCTTTAATCGTGACAAAAAGCGTCTACAGTATCGATACTGACGACCACGCGTCTGCTCATCCGACTCAGCTTCCCCGCAAATCAGCATCAAAAGTTCGCGTTTTTGTTTCTCATTATCGACTATCCAAAGATAGTCAGCATAAATCCAAGACACTTGAATTTTTTAAAATAGCAATGATGACAGAATACATGATGACATGATATCTATATAGATACAAGTGGTGAAAGCCCGCGGAGGTTGATGAGGTCCATGCTGTGTCGTGCAAGCATGAACAAGGCGTCTGTACTGACGCGTGAACGACGCGTTGAGACGCGTGTGAGCACAGGGAAAAAAAGAAACCTTATATACATGCACATGCAACTCCGATAACATACACGCATCTCGAATCAATCATATCCCGTATCCGGTACAGACCTGAACCCGCACGCGATTTTGAACAATTTACAAAGATACAGTACATACAAAACGACAAGAAAGAAAAAGAAAAAAATCGCGCCCAAACCGTAGCTCCTGTATAATAAAAAACAGTCATTTATCCGTAACTTCATTTCACGACATCTCGGCCATCGCCGCATCCGTCTTCTTCTCCTCCTCCTTATCCTCCTTATCCTCTTGCTCAGTATCTTCCCGTAAGCTCTCCTTCGCTCTGTATTTACTCAATAGTGCCTCCCTTTGATTCACCAAGCCCACATCTTCATCATCAATCTCCAACGCAGACAACACGAACGCATGCGACGCAACCCGCTCTTCCATGCCCGGCAGCACGAACAAGCCCCGCGAGATGATTTTGCGCACATACACTTGCGGAATAAGCACGCCCGTGACAACCAGTCGGCGCACGAGCGCTACGACTAACTCCTGCTGCGATGGTGCGGTCGAGACGTGGTCGAAAAACGCAAAGAGTCCGTCAAACACCGACTTGTTCTGCACGTTGCTCCATCGGTTCAACACGCTCGTCACAAGCTCGATCCGCCATGCATTTTCAAGCTCTCGAGCGTCCTCCGGTGCATCCTCGCCGTCCTGCTCCGGCTCCGCTAATTCTGTGCTTGCGTTGTCCGCCGCACTCCAAGGAGGCGTAACTGCCCACTGACACAGCATCATGGTTAACTTTGATGGATCATGTCCGTCGTAGCATGACGGCGGAATCGAGCCCACAAGAAGTAACTCGTCAGCAACACGCTCAATCGTATCCGAACTTGCTTCCGATCCTTCCCTACTTGCCGAACTTAACACAGCAACAACCCGCTGTTGCTGCTCCACAGCCGTATCAACACCGCTCGTCGACGGCGTACTCATCGACGCTACCGCGGCCAGCGCAGCTTCCGTCGCGCGTGAGTGTGCTAGACTCATATTCGCAAGTGCAACACTCTCAAACACTTTTCCACCAATCGCAGAATCGACACCAGAGTAAGCAATTGCTTTCTGCAGTACACCGCGAATCGAGTGCCAGTCGTCCGGGAGCAAGAAAATCTCATGCGACACACTCAGCAAATCCCAAATACAGATCGACAGTCTATACGCTAGACTCTGGCAGAATTTGACAGTGTGCGCTGTCGCCGGCCGTTGTGTTGTCGAGTCTGCTGTAGTTTGAACTCCTGACGTCGGCGTCGCGGCTTGCGGTGACTCGATTACCGCCAGAACTGCCTTCATCTGCGTAAGCAGCGTTTGTGCAAGTTGCTGGCTTTTCGACAGATTTCTCAGAATTTTTCGCCAAAACAAACGCACAATCACAATAGTGATTGGGATTCGGTCCATCGACGTCCGTCCAAGAAGCGCAATAGTCCAGTCCAATACATAATCTCTATCGACCAAATCTTCCGAGTACAGCTGCGCAGCAAAACGAGTCACGTAATTCATTCGTGTGCGCCATCGACTATGCTGTACCAAAGGAGGTACTTGTAATGGCGGCTGCCCTTTCCCCGGCGTGGGCGTCGCGGCCGACGGCGTCGTTCCCGCCTGCGCTTTGGACCCAGTAGACGTTGATGTTGGTGTGTGTGCTGTGGGAGTCGACGCGTTGCCTGAGTCCGACTGACCGCACTCTGCCATCACTTTTTCAACAAACTGGAGCAACTGAACCGTCCATTCGCGAACCCATATTGCTTCAGCATCTGCAACGCTGGACGCGGTAGCCCCCTTACGCTTTAAACCGCGCAATTCGTTCGCACCCACGCATCTCGCAAACCATACAGCACGATGTAGCGGTACGGATTTGTTGCAACATTGCTCAACCAAAACTCTGTTTCGAATGCCGTGTGGAACTGTGCGTGATAGTCGACGAAGAGGAACTGTTGATGTTGCGAGATCGCGGAGCCAGGCTTCACGTTTTTGATCAGTCAATGTCACTCGCGGAGGAGGCTTGAATGTTGAGGGTGGTGATATTCGATTTATCTCTTTGCGTTTGTCCATTGCAGACATCATGAATCCGGAGAGCGACGTGAGCGTTGTTTTCTGTCGTAATGCAGCGTAGAGCGTCTGTCGAGCAGATCCTGTCTCGTTGGGCAGATACGGCTTATCTTCAAATCCATGCTGAATATAGCTTTCCGACAATACATCCTCTGCGTGTTTGCCATTCCACGGAAAGAAGTCAGGGTATCCAGCCTCCGGCTTGTCGCGTACAAGAGGCTGCAATTCGGCAGGTGGCGTCATGACGTAGATCTTGAGCGGGTTGTCCTCGCCTCCACGGTTTGCAGCTACGCTGTTTGCCATCGGATGTCTGGCTGACGGACTAGCAGCATTCGCAGTAGGTGTTCCCGGTGTGGTTGGACCCGTACTCGATGATCCTTGCGCTGACGAGGCAGCGGCAGCGGCGGCTGCTGCGGCGGCGGCGGCGGCGGTTGCTGGGTTGGCATTGGGAAACGGAGAGGCGAGATACCTGCGGTGGGCAGCTGCAGCGGAGACGTGGTGATGCTGTAGCGGCTGCTGAGTATTTGCATGTCCAATTTGTCCCGGAACATGATGCTGTGGAAAGTGACTGCCATACTGGCTCATGCCACTAGGTCCGACGGCGCTTCCTGGTTGCACAACTTGGGGTTGACGCGAGTACCTCTGTTGGGAGGTTGACGATAGATTTCGTTGTAGCTGCGCTTGTTGGGTTTGCGGTACTTGGTGTTGCTGTTGCTGTTGCTGTTGCTGTTGCTGTTGCTGTTGTTGTTGTTGTTGTTGTTGTTGTTGTTGTTGTTGTTGTTGTTGTTGTTGTTGTTGTTGTTGTTGTTGTTGTTGTTGTTGTTGCTGCTGCTGTCGATGTTGTGTTTGCTGGCCGCCGTAGAGTTGCTGCTCAGCGCCTTGGGGACGTCCGCCAGATTTGGAGGACGCGGCGTTGCGCGAGTACATTTGGGAGATCACGACCGCGGAGAAATGACGAGCATGAGGCGGGTACTATAAGAAGTGGGCGTGCATTGTCTGCGCTGTGCCGCGATACGGAAAAAAAGCAATTGAACAAAATGGACTGCAGAGAGCGATGGAGACGGCGTGGAGGAGATGAGTACAGATTGTAGATGATGATATCACGGCGGTGAGGCGGTTTCTGGCGATGTACGTATACGATGCGGCGTGTTCGGATGAAATTGAAATTGCGTATATGGCGCGGGGCAAGTCTGGAATCGCGGAAATCGCGAACTGGCCCGGCGAGACAGTTCCCGTTATAAGTGGCTGCTGGGGCAAGCACGCATACTACAGACGCGCGCCAGCACTCACGCAGTCTGTTCTACGGACTAGAGGGCGTGACACGCTTGTGCGGTGCAAGACAGAGCCAGCTGGAGGCGGAGCTGGAGCTGGAGCTGAGTCCTAAATACTGCTTGCTGTAGTGGTTGACTCCGGTCTGTCAAACACGTCCGTCCCGATCCAGGCAGAACAAAAACCTTGTCGATTGCCACCGCACGCACGCGCGGCCCGGCAGCTGCAGGCATCACCACAAACGCCTTGCTTGTGCTTGCACTGCTACTAGTAGCACGTGACGGCGTAGGGCAGGGCACGGCTTAGGGCTGCACAGCAGTCACAGCAGGCGACAGTCCGTGCGGCGCGCCTCTGTGCTGCGGCGGACTGCGGGCGGCGCGCTGGACGCTCACGGCGCAGGCAGGCACCGCACGCGCGCCGCACGGACTGTGCTGGGGCAGGTCAGGCGCGACAGTGGCCCTGCGGCGGGCACGGCGGGCTCTGCGACGCCTCACTTTGAAGTCTGCACTTGCCTCCGCTTCTCTTTCCTCTCCTCTTCCTCGTCAACTTACACGTTCAACATCGACAAGTAGTTCACCATGGGTACGTCTTCCTCCCGCTTTGCTTTGCACGATGCGTCTATCTGCATCCGTGTGATTCATTCCATTCATCCTCGTTGTCGAATTAATTCAAACTAACCTGTCACACAGCTGTCGGCAAGAACAAAAGACTCAGCAAGGGCAAGAAGGGCATCAAGAAGAAAGTCGTCGACCCTTTCTCCCGCAAGGACTGGTACAGCCTGAAGGCTCCTTCCATGTTCGAGAACCGTGACGTCGGCAAGACCCTTGTCAACCGCTCGACCGGTCTCAAGTCGGCCAACGACTCGCTCAAGGGCCGCATCGTCGAGGTCTCGCTCGCCGACCTCCAGGGTGGCCAGGAGGACCACGCTTTCCGCAAGGTCAAGCTCCGCGTCGATGAGATCCAGGGCAAGAACGCGCTCACCAACTTCCACGGCCTTGACTTCACCTCGGACAAGCTGCGGTCGCTCGTCCGCAAGTGGCAGACTCTCATCGAGGCCAACGTCACCGTCAAGACCACCGACGACTACTTCGTTCGTCTCTTCGCCATTGCTTTTACCAAGCGCTCTCCCAACCAGATCAAGAAGACCACTTACGCTCAGTCCTCGCAAATCCGCCAGATCCGCAAGAAGATGGTCGACATCATGAGCCGCCAGGCTTCCTCCGGCACTCTTGCCCAGCTCACCTCCAAGCTCATCCCCGAGGTCATTGGCCGTGAAATCGAGAAGGCCGCCCAGGGTGTCTTTCCCCTCCAGAACGTCTACATCCGCAAGGTCAAGCTTCTTAAGCAGCCCAAGTTCGACCTCGGCGCCCTCCTTGCCCTTCACGGTGAGGGCTCTGGCTCTACCGAGACTGGCCAGACCGTCGAGCGTGAGTTCAAGGACACCGTCCTCGAGAGCGTTTAAAAAGTGTGTTTTTGTCATTTGTTTACTATAATACATTGTATATGATACTAGGAATATTTTTGTCTGTAGCTCACGTAGACCTGTGTAAGTTCCCATCACCTTTGCATTTCTGCTTCAGTCTTTCTATAGTGTGACTGTTTCCGTCTGGTCGTCCATTATCGGAGAACCGCATGAGCTTTGTAGCTATGCATAAGTCATTTTTTTTCCATTAGAGTATCTTAAAATACATATATTACAAGTGGTCATTACTGGATTTACTAAAGGCTTTCGCTTGAGTCACTTTGTATTCATGAAGAAGATCAGGAAAGCTCTACAATCTATGCATAGCGATGTTATACTTGCAGCTTTGCTATAGCTAGATTCGCTTTGGCCCTTAAAATACATACTACAGCTTGCGCATTTTAGACGAGATGTTGTATTGTTTTAGTCGAGACATCCATCTTTTGTCCGTTGCTTCAACTGAATAACCCTACGTAGAATCACACATCAATTTGCCGTATGTGTTTATGCAAATCACCGAAAACAAACTTGTAAAGCTGTTCTGAGCAAGTCCCAGCGGATACCCGACTATTCCGGCACACATATGTGTGTGCTGGTCAGTTCGCCAATCCAAATTCACCACACGGCAGTTATTACACTGATAACTGGTATCGTACGCCGACCGGTTAAACTGTTTGTTTTTGCGCACATTTCGAATCCTTGACCACCACCGCCATGAGAGGAAGCAGAATCGAGCATGTAACGGCAAGCTAAATAATTGACTCACGGAGAAACAAGCATAATGCCGCTGTGCATAGCCTGTGAGTAGGCACAACTCCAATCATGTATTGATTGGTCAAATATTGGCAGTTTAATCATGTTTGCGGTGGTGATGAGATGTGCAGAATTGGACATGCAGATCAAGATATGATATTGTGATATTGCGATCTTAGATCTTAGAGCGATGAAACTTGAATATTTTTGAGTGACACTCATGAGTAAGGATCATATAGTTATAGAGAAAGAATAACACCGTATACTGCAGACCGATTCGATACATTCAGACTGCTCTCACGGCATCGCGTATCAGTAACCCGCCATGAGAATTGACCTTGCGCTACAAACCACTGAGTACGCTGACGTATTTAGATGGCAGAGTTGGCCAATCCGGAGCGGCAGCCGCGAGAAGCGCCGCGGTGCGGCTGCGGCCAATCGGAGCGGGCGCAATTACAAGCGGCCGGGGACGCGTCGGAGCGGTGCGCGGGCGCGGGGCACGCTGGGACTGCGCGCTCCACGTGCGTCGTGCTTCTCCTTCGCCTCCGCCTTAACACGATTTCACCGTCTCTTCCGGCTCATACCTCCCCGCTTCCCGTCTTCCCTATCCTCTCCTCTCTTTTCTTCTCGGCATCTATCCTCGCCTTCTTTCTTCGCTTTTCAAACCCACGGATATCCAATTCATTGCACAATGAGTCTCGCTCGGCACTCCATCCTCGCCATCGCGCGCTCCGCTCCCACTGCTTTCCTCCGCCCCGCGGTCGCATCGAACGTCCGTACCCTCGCTACGGCGGCTAAGACTCCGCGCATGAAGAAGTTCCAGATCTACAGATGGAGCCCTGAAGAGCCCTCAAGCAAGCCTCACATGCAGACCTTCGAGGTCGATCTTAACGAGTGCGGTCCTATGATGCTTGATGCTCTGCTGAAGATCAAGAACGAGCAGGATTCCACCCTTACTCTCCGCCGCTCGTGCCGTGAGGGTATCTGCGGTTCTTGCGCCATGAACATCAACGGCACCAACACCCTTGCCTGCCTTTGCCGCATCAACACCGACACTGCTCAGACTACCAAGGTCTACCCTCTCCCCCACATGTTTGTCGTCAAGGATCTTGTTCCCGACTTGACCCAGTTCTACAAGCAGTACAAGTCTATCAAGCCTTACCTCCAGCGCGCGGAGTACCCTGCCGATGGCAAGGAGACCCTTCAGACTATTGAGGACCGCAAGAAACTTGACGGTCTCTATGAGTGCATTCTCTGTGCGTGCTGCTCGACCTCGTGCCCTTCGTACTGGTGGAACCAGGCTGAGTACCTCGGCCCTGCCATTCTCCTTCAGACCTACCGCTGGCTTGCCGACTCGCGTGATCACGCGACTGAGGCCCGCAAGCTTGCTCTCCAGAACTCGATGTCTCTCTACCGTTGCCACGTAAGTTTATCTTCTTCAGCATTGTGTGAGATCGATAACTAACTTTTTTTTCTTTAGACAATCATGAACTGCTCGCGAACCTGCCCCAAGGGTCTCAACCCCGGTCTTGCTATCGCTAAGATCAAGAAGAGCATGGCTCTGTAAATGGTTCTATTCACTCAACAGCGGTTATGAAAACCCGAGTTGAACAAGACACGACTCGAATCATATCAACCATTAACTATCGCATTTACATCCCCGTATATTCAGCTCGCGTCATATAAGCCGAAACAGTCAATATGTCTCAGGTGTTTTATTGGGTGTCGAAGTTTTACAGAAACTGGCGTTTTTTTGTTTCCAATTACATGATGTTCAATCTTTTATCATTTTAATCCGTCTTTTCAAGATGTAGTTTCAGCGTACATACATACACACACACATACATACATATCTTGCATACTCTTCGCTAACTGCCCATCCATCTTGAGCGTGCATGATTGAATTTAGTGCTTCTCGTAATTAATGCGGAGTGAGCCGCGATGAGCCGCGACGCGGTACAAACCGAGCGTCTCTATTGGCTGTTGTACATATTAAACTTTGGCGTTTCTCTCCATACATAGATGCACGTCGTGTGAATCGATTTATCCATACAGTTTCGCTCAATAAGTTATTAATGTTTGATCATTGCTAGTCGGTTTATGCTATGATGTATGTGTAGCTACAGGTATGTGAAAGACATGAAAAAGATCGGATTTCAGATGCGAATCAACACAGTGACGTCACCGCGACCCACACGAAGCAGCAGATATCTACAAGTCCCTGATGTTGTATGTAAGCAAAGAATGTCAATCCGGGATGATCCAGTTATCTTCTCCCGGCCTAACTCCCTCTCTCCTTCGCACTTTACTGAACTGAAGCAGGCTAAGAGACAATGTCTTCCGCATCCAGTATTTTTAAGCTCGCACACAGGATGGGATTTTTGATGTCGCCGAGAGCACGCATACAGGGCTCATAACCTGTTAATTTCGGGCTTATGAGCACTGTATGCAGCGTACCGGCGCTTCGAGCTTCAATCTTGTTGGATGCTTTTTTGAAATGTTTCGTGTCTTGGTTTTTTAAGTATGTATTTTGGATTTTGTGGTAATCTGAGAGAGGTATGAAACTTCTGATGTCGCCGAAAGCACGCATCCAGGGCTCATAACCTGTTAGAATCAGCCTTATGAGCACTGTATGCAGCGTACCGGCGCTTCGAGTTCCAATCTTGATATGTGCTGTTTGCTTTTGATCTAAGAAACAGATGAAATTGATGTCGCCGAGAGCACGCATACAGGGCTCATAACCTGTGGGACCGGGCTTATGAGTCCTGTATGCAGCGTACCGGCGCTTCCTTTGTCTTTTCTTTTGATCGAAAAGTCGGTTCGAGTATGCAATGTCTTTCGACCTCGCAACTCTGAGGTTTCATATTTACGATGCTCATGACTTTTGAATTGCTTTGTATTTGAATGCTTGGTCGCATATTGTGCGCCTGGGTACTTCTTCGTTCTTAACACTGTTATTTGTTGTCTAATGAAGTTTGAAATTTCTCCTGTGTATATTATCACACATGCGGTAATGCATTTGTTTGGTGTCTCACTTTGCATATTCTGTGCGACCGTGCGGTTACACGACAGCTGGCCCTATATTAAGCCTTTACATGTTCCAGATCTTGTGGCACCTTGAATTACACTCTACTTCCGTTAGTTAAAGTGTCTGTAGCAGCTAAGCAGCAAATTGAGGAACATGCCGGTATGGTTGTCAACTCCGAAGATAAGGCTTCCGCCACTGGCATTACGGATCTTGAGAAGGAGCGAGATACGCGTAGTAGCGCGGGGTAGAGGCGCAACCTGCTCATGTTATAACCGTGATTAGGAGGAAGTCGCAGTTTGGCGTGAGCCGTCTGATCAGTCAACTTCGTTGTTCCGCTCATACAGTATATCATTGAAGCTGATGTTATGTATGTTCATACAAGTATAGCCAAGCATCGAAGTGTCTCAATCAGACCGTCTACTGTAGTTCCCCGAGGACGCACGAAACGTCTGGTGCGCGGAAGTATAATCTCTAATCAATTGACCTGCAATGTGGATTAAAAAGTCTATAATAACCGGCTTACATCCTATGTCGAATGTGATTTTGTTACAAGCGTATGACGCGTGCCTGACGCGTGGAACGCGTGGAGACCGCATATGTGTGTGAATTGCGCTTTTCTATGCCCCATTTCGGGCCAACGGGAGCTTGCGAGATCATACCGAACAATGAGCGTGGCCATATAATCCGGGGTAAAAGACGCAAGTATGGAAGACTGGTAGCCGATACGCTTTGAGGGTAAGTTTTACTTTAGGTACCGTATTCATACTGTGTCTTGCGGGGCCCTGTCGGAGACGCGGCTTACTGAACGAGTATGCATGGGCCGGTTTAGCGGAGACGGATCATACAATCTGACTTGCTTTCACACACTTTACGCAGTGTAGATTCAAAAGCCATTCAAATTTCTAGCTGGCCATGTACTTTCATTAACTTACTGAATAAGGTAATCTGTAAAAGCGCGGATAAATATGTAGTCAACATGAAAGAGGGGCCCGCGTCACAACTTTGCGGGGAAGCATTGGGAGAAGATCGATCCCCTCCCCTTGAAAGTATTGCCCGTCGAGCCGCCGATGAGGGACCGGATGGGTAAGAATGTGATTAATCTGCATCAAACAGGTTCACTTCACACGAGCTTGCTTAGCTGAATAGGATACATTTGTCAAGTGAATTTCTACTTGCTGGTATGTCGGTTTACGGGAGTCAATTCATACGTGAACTGGGCGCTCGAGCTGCCCTCGTGGAAGCGCTGAAGAATCGCTGTTTATCCGTAACTACATGGTCGAAATTCATTTCCACCTCTGAAAGTATCATGGATAATCTCATGATTCCGATGAAGAGTCCGGAAAGACTGTATATACGAGTGTGACGTTCACAGGAGCCGATGGCGCCGAGTCGATCTGGAGTCGATCTGCATACGCGCTGAAGTTTCCCCGCGTCGACAAAAGCGCCGCGTCGAGTTCGACACGACCGCGGTGACGATGGTGGTGGTGATTCACACCACACGCTTAAGTAGACAGTCTTCACGAAGTCACAACACAGGCGATGAGACTACACATGAATGAATGGTCCCGGCTCTTTGCCAATCCACAAGCTCACGGTCTGGACGCGAGAAGTGGAAGAAGAGAGCAGGGTAAGGGAGAGGAGACGCGGTCGAGGTTGTGCGCCGCGCGCGTTGCGACTTCGGCGGAGAACTCGATGGGTCGACCGGTCGCGGTCGCTTTCGCTCTTCGCGGAGGACAGACGCTGCTGAATTGTCGCATCTTCCGCGCCCGTCTCCTCCCACACCGCCGCCGCCTAAACGTCCGACTCAGCGCTTGTGTACCTCGTCGGTGCTATCTCGGTTCGATTCGTTTTCCATCCACACGCGCGCGCGCCCTCTCTCCTTTTTCTTCTCTCTTTTTTTCTCCTTTTTCTTTTCTTCCTCAGAATGGTCGCGCTTGCCCTCTCTCGCGCTGCTGCCATTAACTCCGCTGCTTCGCTTCACCGGTCCGTTGCCAGTTCCCACGTCCAGCAATCTGTGTTTGCCGCCGTCCGTCGCTCGAACTTCCAGTATTCGTCTTACACCATGAGCGCTGCCCGTACGTACTTGACCTAATTTTCAATTTTAAATCGCGACAGGGCCTGGAAACGCATACTGGAGAGATCAATGCTCTTTTGCAACGTGTGAAACATCTGCAATTGATCTCTTCGTATGATCCAGGGTGTTTTGCATAGACGCTGTGATCATCAGCACCATTGACCATGATGGTAGATCAAAGCTACTCCGCCTGCCATTTCTCCCGGCCTACGATTCGCACTTGACTTTTCCAAGTTCACGCTAACAATTGATGTGCATCAGTTTCCACGAAGATCAAGGTCAAGAATCCCATCGTCGAGCTTGACGGTGATGAGATGACCCGTATCATCTGGCAATCCATCAAAGACAAAGTACGTTATTATTCCTCTTCTCCGCTTTTCACATAAAAAAAATTGTGCCATTTCGACGGTTCACGATGACTGACTTAAGCCGCACAATAGCTCATCCTTCCCTACGTTGATGTCGACCTCAAGTACTACGATCTCGGAATCGAGTACCGTGACCAGACCGACGACAAGGTCACCGTTGAAGCCGCCGAGGCTATTCTCAAGTACTCGGTTGGTGTCAAGTGCGCTACGATCACTCCCGATGAGGCGCGTGTGAAGGAGTTCAACCTCAAGAAGATGTGGCTTTCGCCTAACGGTACGATCCGCAACATCCTCGGCGGCACCGTCTTCCGTGAGCCTATCGTCATTCCCGCCATTCCCCGTCTCATCCCCGGCTGGACCGAGCCCATCATCATTGGCCGTCACGCTCACGGTGATCAGTACAAGGCCACCGACGTTGTGTACCCGTCTGCCGGCAAGCTCGAGCTTGTGTTCACTCCTGCCGATGGCAGTGAGCAGGTCAAGAACACTGTTTACGAGTTCAAGACTCCTGGTATTGGCCTTGCTATGTACAACACTGACGAGTCGATCCGGGGATTCGCGTACTCCTCGTTCGCGCTCGCTCTTCAGAAGAAGTACCCACTTTACATGTCGACTAAGAACACTATTCTCAAGCGTTACGATGGTCGCTTCAAGGACATTTTCCAGGAGATCTACGACAACGAATTCAAGGATAAGTTCGAGGCCGCTGGTATCTGGTACGAGCACCGTCTGATTGATGACATGGTTGCCCAGATGATCAAGTCGAAGGGTGGATTCATCATTGCCATGAAGAACTATGATGGCGATGTCCAGTCCGATATCGTTGCTCAGGGTTTCGGCTCTCTCGGTCTCATGACCTCTGTTCTTGTTTCTCCCGACGGAAAGACCTTTGAGTCTGAGGCCGCCCACGGAACTGTCACTCGCCATTACCGTGAGCACCAGAAGGGTCGCGAGACCTCCACCAACTCAATTGCTTCTATCTTTGCGTGGACCCGTGGTCTTGCTCAGCGTGGTAAGCTTGATGAGACTCCTGATGTCGTTGACTTTGCGCATAAGCTCGAGGCTGCTACCATCGATACTGTCAACATTGACGGTATCATGACCAAGGATCTTGCTCTTGCTCAGGGTAAGAAGGATCGCTCGTCGTACGTTCTTACTGAGGAGTTCATTGACGCTGTCGCTTCGCGCCTTGGAAAGTCGATGTAAACTCGCATTTCTTACAATGATGGTGCTTTTTGCATGAACGAAACATGATGAGATAATAAAGCTTAGATCTATTGTACACGATTCTTTTTTTCTGATGCAAGAGAAGATGCTAATACGCAGCCAATTATTTCGGAGCGTCACGTAGTGAGTTATAATGCTCTCCGAGACCATAGCTGTGTCTATAAAACGCCAACATCAACTCCGGCTTTTTCCCATCTTCATTCATCGTCAACTTTGACCGCCCACTCATCACAACCGAAATCGGACAATCGTACTCTCGCGCAAGTGCCAGAATCTCCATATCGCCGCCCCAAATAGCAGTACTTTCCAATTCGACGCAATATGGTTCGAGCTCTTTCAGCGACATCGTTGCCTCGTCAAAAAGAAACGGTGTAAACGTGTCCGGATCCATCCTAATCTGATTCGCAGCTTTCTTCCTCAGCTCCTGCACGCTCACTTCAATGTCATGCCGCCGTGCGAGTTGATCCGATATACTCGCAAACAAGCAATGTCCATCTGGTGTGATATCATACTGCACAAGTCCCATTCGCGACACGAGCGATCCAATATTCTCAAGCTCAATCTTCCGTAAATCAGGCTGTGTGCTCGCCTCTGCTGCAGCCTCAGCAGACATCTCGTCTCTCGCTGCCTTCTTCTTCGCAAGCCGCTCTTTCTGTCGATTTTTCTTGCCCTTGGGTTGAGATTGCTGTGGTGCTTGTTTGGGCGCAACTGACTTCACCGGTCCGGGCTCTACTGAGCCTCCGTCAATCGTCAGTGCCAATTGCGCAAGTAGATCATCCACATCATCTTCCTCCTCCTCATTCTCTGCGTCGTCCGCACTGGTTCCGTTCTGCACTGTCTTCAATTCTTTCTTATGTCGTTCCTCCATCTCTTTCTCCATAGCCTCACATTTCGCAATTACTTCTTTCTTTTTACGTTTTTCGCCTTTAGTAGCAGTCTTCTTCAAGCTCGTGATTGTGGCCACGAGATCACGCTGTTCTTTGCGGTGTCGCTGTTGCATCTGCTCCAGACTTTCGGTCTCTGCCACCGGGTCAACTGATGTGTCTACTGTCTCTGTATCCATTTTCAATGTAAAAAGCTAATCAAACCCCAAGTATATGACAACCGGTGTACAAAAGTATGCTAAACACGCAGACTGCTGGATCAAATAAAAACATTAGATCATGAATTCACAAATATGAAACGAACCTTGCTGATTCGAACCAGTTGTCGACAAAATCCGAAGTCTTCATAAAATTGGGAGCATTGCCTACACAAACCCCTTCTTTTACAAAAATGTCTGCAAAAATAACAAAAAAGTATTGTGGACGACACCGGAATCGAACCGGGGACCTCCCGCATGCTAAGCGGATGTGATAACCAACTACACCAGACGCCCTATTCGTTGAAATGTGAGGAAACCAGGCCTGACAAGGGCTCGTTAGTAGGTCTTGTGCGCGAATGACGTAATGCCTGAGTATGCTCGAACAGGTCGAGAACTTTCGATCCTGTACCAGGCAGTTCGA
>JANIWG010000208.1:0-15269 GCA_030705025.1 Myxozyma udenii
CCCCCCCCCCCCCCCCCCCCCCCCCCCCCCCCCCCCCCCCCCCCCCCTTTTCTTCATATCATCTTCGGCTCAAATACCCGTCGTCTCTTAACTACCACCTCCATTTCCTCAATAAATGATCGTTTATCCTGCCGTTGCGGAGGCACATGCTGATGATTCTGACTCGATCGTCCTCGTCGCAAACCGGTGCTTTCAAATTCCTCAGGTACAGGCTGCAATGAACCGAATGGGCTCTGCCTACTGTCTGCAACAGCTGGTGCAACGAATGTAACGGACGAGCCCTCCCGAAGCGATGCGGGAATTCCAGTGCGCGTGATGAACCACGTACGCGCTGATCCAGCTTCAGGTCGTGGCAGCTGCACGAATGCCTCGTGTGCGTGCGCGGGCGCATCGGACGCAAGTACACGACAGATATGTGTCGAAAGCTTTGACTCGTCCTGAAGCTGAGCTACCCGCGGAAACGCAAGCAGCGGTGGAATTTCCAGAATTGACGGAATACGCATGGATGCGGTGACGTATAACAACAAAAACAGCAGTCCTGACGCAATCACGAGTGCTTCGACTTCCGACTGATCCATGTGCTTGAAATAGCTGTGCTGTGCGCGACCGCGTCGCAACAACAAATCCCCCTCGCCGTGCTCCTCCATCTTGACCGCCTCTCTCCTGCTCTTGACCGCGCGCTTTGACTCGCTCCGCGCAAGCGCCACAGCCTGAGCGCCGGCGTGCCGCTCAAGCACCGCCACGTACGACTGCAAAGCGGATAAGCTATCTGTTGCTTGGTCCTTTGCGGCTTCGAGTCTTGCGACTTGACCCTCGAGGTGCTCGATATACATGCGCTTCTTCTCGCGAGACGCAAGCGCAGCTACTCGGTTCCGTAGCAGCCTGTGAACGTGCTTGTACTTTGCAAGTTCCTCTGGATCCAAATCTTCCTTTGTCTTTCCAGGTGGCAGTTCAGGTAGCGAGAGAGGCTTGCGTGAGCCAATGGTGTTGAGCGGAGGACGAATGTCCGGGTTAATCATTGCTGCCTTTTCGGAAATGGAGTTCTTGCGCCGTCGAACGCGCTTTGTGGAAGCAGCGATTTCCTCTGCTGCGGCCGCGGTTGCAAGGTTGAGGCATGGAGACACAAGACTGCGCTGATTGGGATCATTCTGTTGCTGACGCTGCAGATGTTGAGGCAGCTGCGAGGACAGTGCCGGAGTAGATGTGCTCCAATCTGGTGAAGAGGACAGAGCATTTGTGGAAGTTGGAGAAGCAGAGGTGGAGGACGTGGGCATACAAATGTCGGACGAGAAGGAGACTGCAGTTTCGAGCTGAGGCGGTGACTGTACTGACGCTGAGATTGCAGAGGGAATGACGAGCGCGGCGGAGGAAGACATGCGCGGGTCGGTGTTGGGGTTTGACTGCTTCAGTCCAAAGCGCGGAGAAAGAGCGGAGAACGAAGACGATGGCTTGAGGTAAGCGTCGATGTCGGAAGCAACAGAGCCGACAGAACCGACAGAGAGCGAGGACACAGAGTCAGTGCGTGGAGCGATAGAGATACCGCCAGCAGCAGAGTCAAGCATGGACTTGGAGAAACCGCCAAAGGAGTGGGTGGGGGCCATGTCTGCAGAGAGAAGACCGGAAGATCCAGTGGAGTAGCCATCGTGAGAAGCAGGATCAAGAGCAAAGGGAGCTGCAGGAAGGGTGTAGTTTGCGTAGTCGGGGAAGTATTCGAAGATCAGGTCCGTGGACGCCGCAAGGGCTGCTGAGAACGACGGTGAGGGCTGCTGCTGGGGAGGTTGCGGGGGCGGGGTAGCCAAGGACTTCTGCTGCTGATGCTGCTGATGCTGGCGCAGGGTATGAAGGCCGATGGTCGTGGGACCGGTGGGGAGTCTGTTGAAGGCCATGGCGGGGAGGCCGGGTGGGGGTGCTCTTGGGAGGAGAGGAGGAGAAGAGGAGGAGAAGAACAGACGGCGGGGCAGAGACTCTATATAACCAGGCACGCACGCCAATCACTACTCCCGTTCGGGACTTCGCCGGTCATGTGCCGTCGGCCGCCCGCGGGTCGCACCGCCCAGCGCGGTGGACCCCGCGCACGGCCCTGGTCCAGGGGGGCGCTCTGCCAGGGTCCCCTGAGTCCAAATGCACGGACGCAACTCTATATTGAACCTTATCTCTATTACACTCAAGAACAATACCCTCGGAACCTTACTGCTTACCCCGCTGCCTCCGCCGCCGCTCGTCCAGCAGCGCCCGCATCGCCGTCGTGTCCTTGAACTGCGGCCGCGACGGGTCGATCGCAAACTCATGGCTTTCAAACACAGCAGCAAACCGCTCGTCGCCAACGTCCATCTTGAAGTCCGCCCCAGCCGCGCTCTCGTCGACCGCGTTCTTGCCCTTTCCGCGGATCTTCTTGTTCTTCCGCCGTTTCTCCGCCTTCACAATCTCCCGCATGTCAAAGTGCTCCATCTTGCCCTCGCCTGCCCCTTCGCCTCCCTCATTCTCATCCATCATCAGCAGTTCCAACTCGGCCTTGCGTCTCGCCTCCTCGGCCAGCTCCTCTTTGCTCTTCTTCACCGCCTTCTTATCCTTTCCGCGGCCTCCCTTCTTGCCGCTACCTTCCTCCTCAGACTCGGAAACCAGACTCTCAGCCTCCTTGTTGCGGTTCATTCTCTTCTGGCGACGCTCCCGCTCCTTGCGCTTGTACTTTTCAATCGTACTTTCGCCTTCCTCGGCCTTCGTCTCTGCATTCGCCTCCGTGCTCAGTCCAGGCGTGAACGTCACCTCCATATCCACATCCTCCTTCGAGTCAAATCCAGTATCATTCTTGCTCTCCAGCAGCAGCGCACGGTACTTCTCTCTCAGCTTCTCCTTACTATCCGCGCCGCGTCCAGCGCCGCCACCACTCACAGCGACCTCGTCCTCACTCTCGCTGCTCGACGCAAGGTACGCCTTAACGTCCATATCTTCAATCTCACGACGACTGAACGCGCGTCGTGCAAACTGCAGCCGCTCGTTCGGCGTCTCGTCCCACGTCAGCCGTACCTTCGAGTGCTGTAGCGCGTCTGTCACAAACTCGCTCGGACGGTATACTGCCGGCACCTTCGTGCACGTCTCTCGTGGCACGTCGTCGTCAAACGATACGCCATCAGGCACATATCGCAGGTCAAAAAAGTTGGCCGTGCTTTCATACTCTGTGCCGTCACATCCCTCATAAATCCGACGCGCAGTCCCAACAGAGTCGCACTTCACAACAGCGTAGTAATACCGCAACCGCTCAAGCTGATACTTTCGTAGCTTCGAACTGTCAAAATCTTCGCCAGTATCCTCCTTCACAATTGTCTTCTCATCCATCTCCTCCGCGTCCTCCTCCTCGTCCTCGACAGTCTTCCGCGAGCCCCGGGCAAAAACCTCCATAGGTGGGCCTTCAATCTCTTCTTTGCTCATGCGTTCCTTTCCAAACTCAGAGGGATACACTGAGACAGAAATAATTCTTCCACCGCGCGGAACAAACGACGAAAATGCAACCATGAGATCCTCAGCACGAATATTGTCCCAGTCCATGTTCACAGCAGCGATCGTAGCCGATTCGTCACCCCGGGGAATCGAGTCCTCTTGCACAGTGGCGTTGAAAACATCTTCCGTCTCGTCGTCAACTTCCTCCTCAGTTTCTTCCTCAGATGACGACTCCAGACCTTCGCCACGCGCTGGATCGTAGCCTTCACGAGGGATCACTGAAATTTCTTTCTCCTCTTCCTCGTCCTCTTCCTCCTCTTCATCCTCATCCTCCATCCGATAATACCGCTTCAGTTCCTTTTCTCCAATATCTTTCTCAACTTTCCGACCATAGCGATCGACAGTGCGAGTGCTTGTGAAATCCTTGTCACTCTGGATTTTGCGTTTAAAGCGTTTATCGATGACAACCTGAGTATGTTTACGCTTCGCCGGCGCAAATCGTGGGTCAGAGTGCACGCTTGCAAACCGTGGATCTGTGGTCACAGGCACACGAGGTGCGTCGCTTCGTGCGCGTTTCGCGCTCTTCTCTTTCGCCATTGTCCGTTAATGTTGACGAAGATGTGATAACCACCTATATAGAACAAATTTCAGATCGTCTTCAAGCACTTCGAGGACCTCGAAAAATTATTTCTTCACGGCAACTGTCCCAACCGTGCGGCTTTGCTCCCAGCACACAAACCCCTTTGACATGCTCACACAGACTTCGATGCTTTGTGCGAGCGGCGCACGATGTGCGATGCCAGCTGGCACTGCACGACGCGGGCGCTTAATTATCACGGAAACCAGCCCGGCGTAAAGAGTTTTGCGATCTGGAAACGTGACCGAGTATAATATGAATGAGTTCAGCTAACGTACATGACATGATGTGGAGATACCAGAGAATCCAATCGGGCCGTTTTAAGCTCTCACGAGATGGTCTTGCGGAGCTCTGCCTGCCGCGCCAGCCCCGCTGCGCGTTTCCGCTCCCGTCTTGCCTCTTTACTTTCCTCCTCCTCTGTCTCCGCAAACCCAGCCTGCACCTTTTCCGCGAATCTTTCCGTGCGTGCTCGGTTCTCATCCCATCTTTGCCGCGCGATCGCCGCTAAAAACCCAAGATGCGCCTCGCTCACTAGCGCCACCGCCGAGTCGTCGCCACGCATGTATCCCACGGGCGCGTCGATCTGGAACGAAGACCGTACGGCAACTATACTCCCGTTGTAGCCTGATTCCCGAAATCCGCAAGAAAGCGCAATGCCGAGTAATTTGAACGCAACCGCGGGAGTCGCGCATAGCACGTGCAGAATCTGAAAAAAGCAATTAGTAAAAGACGTTGTGCATGAGCACATCTGCAACAGAGTAATGTACACACCATCGGCTCAAACTTGAAGTGAATATACCGCGTCGCCGATGTCGGCGCGTCGGTAACCTCGGTCATCAAAGTCTCCACATGCACGTCGTGTCCAAGAAATAACCGTGTCCAACTCTCACTCGTTTCCGGAATTCGATCGTGCTCAACGTACAGCCATCGACCCCCGCCCTTTCCACCTGCTGATGCCGTGACCTCGTCACCTCGCCCACTCTCTCCCTCTCCAGATTCACTCCCTCCAACGCCACCCTGTGCGTAGACAGCGACTCTTCCAGCGCAAGAAGACGTGCTCACAAGTCCATCGATCCCATTAATCACTTCCAACAAAGGCAGAATCTGTGTATCCACACCGCCCTTTGGCGATAAATCAGGTAGCGGTGACGCAAGATCTTGCAGAATTTGAGCCTTCCGTACCCGAAAATTATGTGCTTGCTGTGCTTCTCTTTGTGTCGCCATCAGTTGTGTTGATTGCACCAGTCATGGGTCCGATGGGTGTGGGGGTCCGGAGATGAGTTTACCTGTCAGAGTTTTCGACGCCTCGTTCGTTGCGGCGCGGAACATATAATGAGCCTGCGGAAAAAGTACTCAAAACCACTCGTTTAGGCACAGATGGCCAGCTACAGGGATCTTCGTAAGGATTCCCGTCTGAATAGGGCACATAAAAAGGCTTCGTAGAAAATTATTACGTTTATGTGTCTATGAATGTACATTTCTACTTCCATTGTATTTTTATTTTACGCGCTATCCATGACCTCATCCCGTGTACTCAGACCCCATCGGCGTCTCTCACCAGGTACATCTTAAACAGTCAGTTTAGCCTCATCGGTGACGCCAATCGCACCATCTATAAGTGGCCGTCGGACGGTAGGCTTGATTCAAGAACAAACGGGTTGGCAATCTTACGGACGGCACAGTACGATCAGAATGTATTCGAAAAACAAGATACTAACTAGAAAATAACAAAATAACCAGCCTGGAGTTCACACACCCAACCCCGCTTCCGCCTTGACATAGTCAGCATAGACCGGCCTAGCGGCGGTGAAAACACCAATTTCTGGGTCCCACCCAAACCCGCTTCCCTGGCCACTTGCAAGGAAGTCGCGCAACTTCCGTCATTGAGATTGGAGCCTCCAGAAGCGAGTGCGGCACTGGTCAGCATTTTTCCCCAATGATAGGTCGTGATTGAACATGTTCACCGCGTCGCATGCAGCGTTCCAAGTAACGGGCTTGAACCTCCCTTGAGTCTCTGCTGTGGACCACCTTGCATGGGCCACGGCAGTGAGTGTTTCATCGTCGGTGCTTTCGTTCATACTTTCAGAAAATATCAGCTGTAGATAGAGAGGGTGTAAAACAGAAAGCGAATAAATATAGGAAGCGGTAGAATATTTGAAAAGGGCAGGATAATGAGTCTGAAGCTGAACTATACTACCGTAGACCAGAAATACAAAAACAGATCATAACTAGCTGATTTCTGTCCTCCTCATTGCCAAATTGAAGCCAAAAATCACCATCCTGCGCGCCGATATATAGAGATTGATCCTTCTTCATCATTTGTCTAGATTGTAGAACATAAGCGACATTTGTGAGCTTCAAAGCCTTCAACTCTGGAAAAACAGAAGCGACGACACTTCACACTTCAGCTTCTCCAGCTCCATCGTCCTTGCCTCGTGGTGGAGGTCTGCAGGAAGCAGATTTTCTCCAGCATTTTCGTAGTTTATGCAAGGAGTGCACGAAGCTTACGCGACAAGTTCATGCGACGTCCCGACGGCGGACATCGTCAAGACCCGCCACATAAACTGCGGCGCACAAAACTCCCACCGCGCGCGCGCTCGATCTTGACAAACTTACCACTCACGCCTCAAAAAACAACCAACCATCTTCCGTCTGTCCGCCTTTCGTCGACACATACACATACATACAATCACAGACATACGCATATGGCGCTGCTGACATTTCTTGAAAAGCAGCCATTGTTCACACAGACCCGTTTTCCGTCACTTTACTCCGACTTCCGGCGGTTAAAAGAAAGTAATCCAGATGGATACGAAGCGAATCTGCTCGCGTGGACTAAAGCTCTTGCTGCCGCATTACGCGCCGGTGCGATCTCCACACACGATGCTAGTGAAGACTCCGACGTGAGTGAAGACGTTCTTATTTTGAACGCAAGTCAAAATATTGTCAATGACGCCGCCTCGTCGAAATGGGGAATTCCGCTCGCGCTAGACATGGTGCTTGCTGAAGGCGTCGCGCGAGGTGGGTTGATCCCATTGCATATTTTCGATACGCAAACACACAGTGTATATGAGGATCCGCGGTATCGAGTCGTGCGGTATGGAATGAGTGCTGTGGGGTGGATGTTTAAGGGTAGCAGAATACAGCACTATTACAATTCTCTCTCAAGTCTGCGGTCGAAGACGAAGCCGGGTCAGATCAAGCCTGAGAAATACGTCGTGCTGGAAAACGTTGAGGCCGCAGCAAAAATATTTTTAGGGCGAGTGAGGAAATACAGAGAAAAGCATAAAGTCGAGGGAGGCCTTCATGAAACGGAGTATGATTGCGTATTCACGCTGCAGTTGCTACGAGAGCTGTTCTCAACTGATCCATTTGCAACCTGCTCAACGCAGATGCTTAGCCCTTCTGACTTTGGAGTGCTGATAAAGCATATTACTCGAGATATGCATAGAGCGACTCTGAATGACGACTGTGTCAAGTTCCATGAGCAGAGTGCAAAGAACGTCAATATCGCAGACGACGAGCGCATTTTCGCAGAGTTGACACTGGTACTCCACGATCTTGCTGTACGCGCGCAAGCAAAACAAGCCGATGCGACATCTTTCCGAGCAAAAGCCAGCGAATACGTTTCACAACAGCTTTCAGTTTCATCGGCTACAGAAAAAAGTCATTATCATGCGCTTGCGATGCACAACTTGAAACGGGCAAAAGCAGCAGAAAGTGAAGTTTTGCGAGCACTGAATACGGTCAACCAGATTGAAGAGGTTCGTGATGGGCTTGTGCGCGCGCGTGATAATGATGCGGTAATGAAGGCGATGCAGGCTTCTGCGCCTGTATTGAAGGCGCTGAATGAGCGGACGAAGGAAGCTGAGAAGGTCGTAGACGAGGTACAGGAACAGATAGCGGTTGGTAAGGAGGTAGAAGATGTGCTTGCTGAAGGTGGAGTCACGGATGAGGAGGTTGATGGGGAGTATGAGAGACTCGTGGCGCAGGAGAAAGAGAATGCAAAGGAAGAGGAAGACTTAGTTGCGAAGTTTGCTGGGGCAAGTTTGGATGACGTGCCTTCGTTGCCAGAGAAGACGGATACGGAGAAAGAAGATCGGACATTGGAAACTGCGTAGGTTGCATATATTCTACAGAATTAAACAGTACTTAATTGCTTTCGGACGCGAGAGCGTCATCATTCATAGGCTTATCCGCCACATCACTCTCCCCCTCCTTTGGCCCTTCTGCAGCCTCGTCATCATCCATGGGCTTATCCGCCATATCATTCCCCCCTTCAGTCTTCCGAGCAAGTTTTTCCTCAATCTTTCGCTTCATATTTCGTCGTGCACTCGCTATCAAATCGGAAAACTGATCCTCGTGTTCACGATTCCAGTCATTCACAATTTCATTCGGCACTTTCTCATCATGCCCCACGTTCATTCCCTCAAGATTCCGACCTGAGCTGTCATCCCCGTTCCCCCTTTTTCGTTCCGCATACATCAATTCATCAATCAACTCCCTCTTCGTCTTCGGCACCAATGAATCCATATTCGCGTTCCAAAGCGATACCCATTCCGTATGTCGTGCTTGTAACCGTGCTTTGTTTCCATGAGAGGGTATCCCCAATTCCAACATTTTTTGACGAAGTTTTGTTTCAGTAAAGAGACTGTATTGTAGTTTTGGAAGTCGTTGTAAAGGTTTTGTCTTTTTGACGAAAAGTGGATGTGTGGTTCGTGTCGGTGCATGTACGGTGGGTGGGGTTCGTTGTTGTCGAGCTGGTGGTGGTGGTGGTGACGAGGTGCCTTTTAGACATGCGTCAACATGCCGGATCACTTGTTCCTCGGTCATTCTTCGTTCGCACACAGGGCACGCGACAAGCGGTGGTGCTCCTGGTGCGGTCTCCGCAGATGATTGTGGTGCTGGTGACTCTGGTAGTGCTGGTGATGCTGTGCTCATGTCATTTGGTGCACTATCGTCAGAATCCGACTCGATCTCAACAACCTCTGGATCCTCAAACTCGTCTAACCGCGGTGGTGTTTCCGTATATGATCTGTGACTTGTCAGCCGTGCTCAAAGACAACGCAAAGAGTAGCATACATATTACTTCGTGCTCTTAAACTTCGTCTCTCGCGCTCTATACTAGGACCGCTCTCTGTCCTTGACGTCGTTGGTGTTCTCTCCCATCTCTTTCTCTTCCTCTCTGTCTCACCGCCAACTGCGCTTTCGACACTCTCCCTCGCCACCTTCAACACCTCTTTCCTTGCACTTTTGAACCACTCCACGACCTCCTCAAGCGCCATATTTTTCCTCATCTTAATCTCTGATATTTGCGTCCTACACACAGGACAAGTGTGCGGCTGTGAAGCAGGCGTGGCAGCATTTGCTTGTCGAATGCAAAGTGAGCAGAACGTGTGTGCGCATTCAGGAAGAAGCATCGGCGCTGTATAAAATTCCCTGCAGATTCGACAGCGGAGAAGCGAGTCGAGATCGGAAAGGCATGGTAGTCGTGTAGAGTTCCAGTCTAATGGGTCTGTTATTGACATTGTGGCGGCTGGGTTTTGTGAAGTGAAGCGGTCTGCTTGCTGGTCGATGAACCTTTAGAGAGGAAGACGCGTTGGACGCGTCGCGCCGCGGAAAAATAAATGAACCTCACCCATGAGCCCTAACACGCAGATCTACTTCCCATGATGCCCAGCTTCACCAGTTCCACCCGCTTAATCGGCTACATATGTTAATGTATAGTTTCGATAGATAGATAAATTTACATCATATAACCATGCATAAGTACAAGTACACACATACACCACATACATATATATCCGTGCTAATTATGTACAGAAATATACTCCCAATGATATCCAAACACACACCCAAGATTAAGATCGAGAAATTGACAGCACAGACCAGGATTCGTGCAAAACACCAAATAGGAAATTGAAAATGAACACCGATTTTGCGATACACCAAGCATAACTTACCAATATGCAACCAACACCACGCAACGCATAACAAAAACACGCCAGTCTAATGATCCAAACTAAGCAAGCAGTATTCCACTCTATGATCAATCGTAATCAGCCACGAAGACAAACGGTCCCTCGACAGCAGCAGCCATAGAGCTTGCTGAGCTATCTGAGCTCTCTCGCCATCTGCCGACGAGAATCTTCGGACCAGGAATATACACGCCGTTGTACTCAAAAACAACAGACTCCTCATCCTCCTCTTCAGCGCTCGCCTCGCTATTCTCTGCGTCACTTCCAGGTGTGGATGACCGCGACCCAGGTAAGTACTCCTTACGCATTCCGAAACGAGCAAAGCCAGAAAGACCATGCTGCGGGTTCAGTGGAACAAGAGTGGAGTATGTGACGTAGTCATGACGATCACGACCACGACCCGAGAAGCACACGGGACCAACAATAGGCGGGAGATCAGCGCGCATTATGTGCATGCCATCAAACTGATCTTCAATTGCAGGGGGAGTGGCCGAGGTGGGTGGGGAGGCTCCGCCAACAGACTTGGGGGAGGAGTCTGGGGAGGAAGAGGTGTCCTGCGCAGACTTGCTGGACGGTGCTATATCATCGAGTGACTTGGTCGCCGGTTTAAATCGTGAGTTGGCGATAGATGCACTAGCAGCAGCTGCCGCAGAAGCTGCGGATGCGACAACTGGGATGCGCGCTCCAGCAGCTCCAGATGTACGACGAAGAACATCGAAATCCCAAAACGCCAGGTATCCAAATATACCTGCCCAGTCTTGAGGAAACATAAGTGGTCTGTTTTTCAGAAAGCTGAAATCCTGGGGCTCAGGTGGTGAATTGAAAAATGGCATTAAGCTTGTCCGGACGGCCTCGGTTTGCTCAGCGTGATGTGCGAAAAAGCGAAGAATCGAAAGAAGAACATCGAACCGTGGTTCCACAGATGCATTGCACAGAATTTCCTCATCCGCCCATGCGGAGTCAGCAATGCGACGCGGAATTACTGGACGAGCAGTTGCGCTAGACACCTTGCTTGCTGAGAGAGCTGGAAGAGCGAAGAGCGGAAAACGAACAGAGTCGTAGACAATGGCCTGAAGTTCTCGCAAGTTGACAGTAGAAGGCGCAGAAAGGAGACGGCAGCCAAAGATGACGCGAAGCATGTCGATGCGCTGGGCGAGAACTTGGGCGTTGTGCTTCATTGTAAACGCGGTCGGAGATGGCAGAGGCTGGTCGAAAGATGGAGAAGGGTTTTCGCCGTCGGGGAGGAGTTGGTCAAAGATAACAGCGGAGAAAAGCTGAGAGCGAGAAAGGACGTCGAGATTGCGAAGACTGTGTTCACTTAACATGCGGAGAGCTGTGTTGACGAGCTCCTCGCGCACGGCGAGACGGTATTTTGCGTCGGAGAAGCGGCGGCAGGCTTTCGGAGAGTTGTGGAGAAATAGTATAGAGCGTCGTTTGTACTCGTCAAATGCAGGCAAAGTCGTCATTGCCCGGCCATCCTGGGCTGCCGCGGCGGCAAGGCGAGCGACCTTGGAGTCGGAAAACCCTGCGGTGTAAGCGAGAGCGGAGGCAGGAGGCGCCGCGGCGGCGGTGGGGGTCGAGGTCGAAGCAGATGAGGATGTCGAGGAAAAAGTCAATGATGACGAAGCGGATGGTGCTGGCTGACGCTGAACGCCTGAGAAGCCGCCGTGGACGGAGTAAAGCAGAGAAAGCTGCTGTTCGTGGCCCGCGGCTATGAGGCGCTGCTGAACGGCGGACGCCGATGCTGCGGCGGAAGAGGCTGGCGACGCGGATGCGGGGGTGCGAGCTGCGGAAAGATCTGAGATGGGGTCGAAAGAGCGAGAGAGATAGGCGGCCCAAAAGGAGTCGTTCTTGAGGACGAGCGAGACCGCGTCCTTGGATGTGAGGGCGAAGGCGAGCACATCCGGAAGGTCAAGACGCAGGAGCACGTTGAGCAAGAGCTCGCCGGGGAGCGCAAGGACGGAGGAGATCATCGCGCCGGGCCCAGGAGGGAGGAGAGTGAAGGAAGCTGATGGAGATGCTGAGGTGGTGAAGGCGGTGAGAAAAGGGGGAGAGTAGACGGGTTCGAGGTGGAGAAGAGCAACGAGGGGATAAGAAGGAGTTGAAGAAAAAGAGCCAGTGTTTAAGGGAAGGCCTCAAAGAAAAAGCACAGACTTAAACAGTGTGCGGCTCGACCGCGGTGGATCAAGAGGGGCCCGCAACTTATCGCTATCGCCTGCCCAAACAGGCAAATGCGCGTCTTGTGCGATGGCTCTCAATCGCCTCCGTTTCTTCTCTGCTGATATTTATATTTGAAAATTAGTTTTATTATGCTGAGAGAAATCACAATTATTTGAAAACGCGTTTTCCCAGCGAGAGGGCTGCCTGGGTGTGCGCGCACACCTGCCTCTTTGGGCAACATGCCCGTGTGCGGCTCGTGCGCACGCGCATATAGCACGTGCGGCTTGTGTGCTCGCTGTGTTGCCCGATCGGGACATTCGCTCTCTTCACGCTGCGCCAAGCTAGTAAATGGCGTGCAACTTCCCAGCTGAGATGTTTAATTGTCGTACGTCATGTACATATAACACACAATTAAGTCATGCACATGCATATATGTTCGATCTCATGCACTAAAGATGTCCCGATCTGGAAATATTCTCTATTCATCAATACAAGCTATAGATGGCATTTACAGCTGTTGCTTCTGCACCACGCCGGCACTGTCCGCCTTGGC
This sequence comes from Myxozyma udenii, assembly GCA_030705025.1. NCBI lineage: Eukaryota > Fungi > Ascomycota > Lipomycetes > Lipomycetales > Lipomycetaceae > Myxozyma > Myxozyma udenii. Next base: position 12,764 of record JANIWG010000208.1, read on the forward strand.
CAGGATCGCCTTCTTGTACTGCTCAATCGTGCCCGCGAACTGCGTCACGTTGCCGTCCTCGCACACCCAAATCTGCTTTGCCATCCGCGAGATCAGCGTCACGTCGTGAGACACCATCAGCACACCTCCCTCAAATTTATCGATCGCCTCCGACAATGCGTCAAGACCTGCCGTGTCAAGATGATTGGACGGCTCATCAAGGACAAGAATATGTGGGTTCGTCATGCCCAAGCAGGCAAACGCAACACGCGACTTCTGACCTCCAGACAACAGTGCCATCTTCTGTAGACCAAGTGTGCCTGTGATACCAAACGCTCCAAGCCGCCTTCGGTACTCCTCCTCGCTCTTTCCTGGCCAATTCTTCGCCATCCACGCAACAGCATTCATCGTCAGATCAAGCGAGTCAACGTGATGCTGCGCAAAGTATCCAATTCTCAATCGCGCATTCCGCTGTACCATTCCGCCTGTTGGCTCAACCTCGCCCATAAGCACTCGCAGCAGCGTCGTCTTACCACTACCGTTCGCACCGACAAGCGCAATTCGCGAATCCAGCTGCACGCTGATATCCACGTTTCTGATAATCGTACGTCCGACATTCGGGTACGCAAACGACACGTTCTCAAGCTGAATAATAGGCGGCGACATCTTCTCAACCTCTGGGAACCGGAAAGTCAATGTCTGGTCCTCTTCTGGTGGCTCCAAAATAGGCAGCTTCTCAAGCTTCTTGATTCGGCTCTGTGCCTCAGACGATTTAGCCGCGTTGTACCGAAACTTGTCAATGAATGTCTGCAAATGTTTCCGGTAAGCCATCTGGTTTTCGTACTCGCGCTTTTGATTCTTCCGCCGCTCCTCACGTGTAGCGTAAAACATGTCAAAGTTGGAGTTCTTGTAGTAATCCAACCGCTCAGAGTGTTGGTGGATGATATCTGTTGCGACCTCGTTCAGGAACGCACGATCGTGGGACACAACAAGCACAGTACTTGGGTATCCTTGCAAGTAGTCTGACAAAAACGTAATTGACGGAACGTCCAACATGTTCGACGGCTCATCGAGTAGTAGCAAGTCGGGTCTGCAGAACAAAGCGCGCGCAAGCGCAAGACGCATACGCCACCCACCGGAAAACGAGTTTGTAGCTTTCTTTTGCATTTCAGTGGTGAAACCCAAACCGGCAAGAATACTCGCAGCACGGGATTCTGCTTTGTCACTTTCCATCTCTGTGAGCTTCGCGAACACGTCGTTCAGAGTCGAATCAAGCTCTGATCTCTCAACATCAAGTGCCTTGCGTTCATCGCTCTCACCCGCATTATCTGTCTCAAGCTGCTGAATTTGCGCGTCAATCTCTGTCAATCTGCTTGAAATCCGCTCTTGCTCGGCAAGCAAATGCTTCCGCCACACATCGGCATCAAGAACTGATTGTAGTGCCTCTGTAGAGTCACCGGTGACTTCCTGCTCGACGTGAAGAATCGTAATGTGCTTCGGTACAGCCAACTCACGGCGTGCTAGCGCACGCAAAAGTGTGGATTTACCAATACCGTTTTGACCGACAAGACCGTATCGATGGCCATAAGCAAGGGTGAGTGAGGTATCCGACAGAATACGACGGCCAGCACCCACGTACAGATCAAAGCTGTCAATCTTGACATCCTTGCTTTTGCCCTGTGCAGCACCACCAAGCATAAGCGGGTTGACCTCCATGAAGAACTTGTCGTAATCTTCTTCGCTGGGCTGAAGTAGCAGTTTCGAAGCTTCGTACTCCACAGTCTTCATCGCGCGCTTCTCGAGCTTTGCGGCAATCTTTCGCTCAGCCTTCTCAAGTTTCTTCTTGTCAACTCGTGATTCAACCTTGCGTCCACTAACCGCATCCAAATCAACACTGTCACCAAGCAATCCAACCGACGATACACCGCCACGCTGAGCTCCAATAATCATCGCCTGATCGAGGCGTTTAGCAGCTCCTCCATTTGGCGCGGAATCTGTGATGTCCTTCTGCTGTTGCATAAATGTCTCAAGCAGTGCATCTGCTAGATTCAAAACGGCTTTTTTACTCGCTCCTGCGTTCAAGAGTAGCTCTCGAATGAAATCAACTTCACTCGCAACGCTTTCTGCGCTCCCGCCAGACGGAATACTGCGTTCAACGTGAGACGCATATCCCGCACAGTATTCAGATACAACGCTGTCAATTGACGGTGCTGCCCGGCGCACAAGATCGGCTACTGATGGCGCCATGGTTAAGAAATGTGGTGGTGATGTGTGGTGAGTTGCTTCGTCGAGGTACAATTGGATGCAAATTTCTGGATGTCAACTCGATGAGTACGAGAGCATCACAGCTGTGAGCAATGACAAAGATCTGACTTTCTTCATTCTGGCGAGCCATATCCCTTCTGGTAGTGCGGGGGGGGGGGGGGGGGGGGGGGGGGGGGGGGGGGGGGGGGGGGGGGGGGGGGGGGGGGGGGGGGGGGGGGGGGGGGGGGGGGGGGGGGGGGCGGGGGGGGGGGGGGGGGGGGGG
>JANIWG010000020.1:0-135303 GCA_030705025.1 Myxozyma udenii
AGCTTAACTATGAAATAGGCACATAAAACTTAAATAGGGAGTGTGGCCGCGTCCACGATCACTTCTGTGAAGAAACAACCAAGAAAACACTAAGTACGCGCAGTAAGTGGTGGCCTGGAAAAAGGTCGCCGCAGGCCTACCACGGGCTTTAAAATTTTTGGATTTGGTATAGGCGGGTTGGCCGAGTGGTTCAAGGCGGCAGACTTAAGTTTTCTTGAGATCTGCTGGACGTGAGTCCGCGCGAGTTCGAACCTCGCATCCGTCAATATTTAATTTTTAAACTCTGGTACTTTTCAGGCAGAATAATTTTTTAAAAATTTGCATTTCAGCCCTCTGCAGTGTATATTTGTTTGATGTTCCAACTGATCAAATTTTTGGGCATAATTGTTTTTGCCGAAAGCGGGGAATATACGATAGCCGGAGGATTGTACAGAAGTTATATGTGCACACATGCGTAGAATGACGTTGGTGGTACACTAGAATGCATGCGCCTCCATAGAAGATCGTCCTCGGAAAAGGCACAACTGTTACGGGGCGGAAAGTACGGGCGTTCGTATCACTATAAGCAGGCGGTGCCAGTCCCGGAAGAGCGTTCTATATTTGTCGGGGCCGCGGGGGGCTGCGCCGCACCAATGAGCGCACACAACAAATTAAGCTTGGCCTGACGCGGTTAAAGCTGCATGGTGAAGAATTCAGCGACAACTTTCCCAACTGCTCTGAAGTTCTCGGCCGTCGACCCCAGCTTCACCGCAGCCGGTCAACCGCACTTTTATTGTTCCCGCTCGCGTCTGCTCAGAGACCTCTTCTTGCGGGCTGCTTTGCTATCTTGCTTTGTTTGAAAATTCCACTTCAAGACGCGTCGTTTCTCGTCGCGAATACCGTTCGGTTTGGCGCTTACCGCCGCGAACCGAGCTTTGTTTTCTCCATACATAGTTGTGCAAACTACTTCGCCGCGCTCAACCTAGCTCCCCGGCAGTACTAGCTTCGCCACCAGCAAAATATTCTCACCATGGCTGCCGTTTTTACGAACGTATCGACGAGTGAGTTTTTTCTGTGCTATGCATGACGATGTTCGAGTATATGCTAACCTAGCCTTTGTTGTTACAGCCGCCTCCACCACCACCACATTCTTATCCTCTTCTCAAGAATCCTCGGCATTCGTCACCACAACTTTCCCTTCGACATTTACATCCGCAAACCAAATAGTCACTGTATTTATCACCGAAACTTCTCAAGTCACAGATGAGCCGTTGTCAGTCGCTGACCCGACCTCGTCGTCCGCCTCCACACTTTCCACATCCACTACGTCAACCTCATCTCCCTCCATCGCTACCTCGGTTGCCGCTGCATCTAGCTCTGGTCTGTCTACCGGTGGAAAAATTGGAGTTGGAGTCGGCGTCCCCGTTGGTGTAATTGCCCTGCTTGCTCTTGCTGGAATCATCTTTTGGCGGCACAGAAAGTCAAAGAAACAGCGGCTATCAAGCGATCTGTCCGTTCAAGACGACTACCTGTACAGTATGGATAGCGATACCAACAGAGGAGGAGGAGGAGGAGGAGGTAGCGGTAGTGGCAACGGAAACTCAGCCGAACACCAAATGTCCGAGTCCGGATACCGTGGCTGGGGCCCCAGTCCAGGATTCACTCCTCGCACGCCAGTATTGCCGGCGTCCGCCACCACCACTCCGGCCACCACCCAACCCTCGCCATTTGCTACACAGACCGCGGTGGCAGGAGCTTCATCGGTTGACTCGCCTCGTACAACATCTAGTACCGATCCGGAGGCTCCTCCGATTCCACCGATTTCCTCTCGACGACCACAGTCTCGCACTATTGCTCCAGAAGACATCCCTCCAGTGCCACCAATGTCTCATAACAGAACAAGCTCTTTTCCATTGCAAGCGGCAGGTGTGAGTGCGACAACAACAGGTTCCCATGCACCGAGTAACAGTGAAAGCGGGAACAGCAGATACTCAAACATGACGTCCGGCAATCATGAACGGACAGAGTCTGTGTCGTCTCTGCGGCCTCGAGGATCAGCCGTCTAATACTGGATAACTACATGTCAGATCCGTTTCGATGACCGACTAAGAGAGCATGTGTCATTTCAGGTTACTTATTCTTCTCTCTGATCAGCATGAGTTTGATTGCTCGATAGATAAATCATGTGTTCACAAAATTACTGTATTTTATCTTATCTTACACATATTCTATTAATTTTGGGCATTCATAACTTCTTTTGATCCGTAACTTAAAAAGTCTATTATACAACAATGCCTCTTCAGGAGCCCGCATATTCCACGCAAATCCCAATTTTAACGCCCTGCAAAGAAATATGTAACAAATGAATCACATGAACAATGCCAGAAACAACAGAAAAACCAAAACGACAATGAGAATTCCAATGCACGCATTCGACAATTTCTCCTCATTTTTCTTCAAAATCCAAGTCACCCGCTTCATCGCATTATCAAGATTTCCTTGTGTCCGCTCGACCCGCCGGTCCAGATCCTGAATCAAATCGACATGCTCTTCAAGCTCTTCACCCATAGTAACAGCCTGCTCTCTCAAATTACTGACAGTTCCCATGACAGAGTCCAATTGTTCATCCTGCTGATGAATCAACAGCGCCTGATGCTCTCGCTCCAGCTCAAGGTCATGCGCACTTGGCCTCGAATTATTTCCAGTTCGCGAACCATAATCATCGTCATCAATATTTATGCTTGTAAAGTCAGACCGCGAATTAGGACCAAGAGCACCGGGCCGTCGGCCCCGCGTAGCCTGCTCGATCTCGTGCCTTATCCTCGCCAGCTCCGACTCCCGTGCGTCGACATATTTCCGTCTATCTTGCACCTGTTCACGCGAAAGTCCCAAATAATCCAGTCGCTCTGGTGCATTCTCCACTGCAACAACGGACTCTTTCAAATCTTGAATCGACAGATCAAGGTCGTCTAGTGTCGACAACAGATCCTCGCGCGTCGGAGTAGCGGGGCTTGGTCCCGTCGCAGGGTTGTTTGATGTAAGCGAGTCGACATATGACTTTGACTTGACACGCACTTGTGTCAGCTGTGAGTCTACCTCAGCAACTATATCATCGAATGGATCAGAGTACATTTGTTTCTTCTTGGCGTAGTAATCTCGAGAGGTCGAGGAAGGGAGAAGCCGTAAATGACCGTTCGAGCTGTACATCGACGGGAGTTGTGGCAGGGTTAGGTGCTGCGTAATATATACGGGCTTTCGAGCTTCCATGAGATACATTCGTGGCGCGCGAGCGACGACCAGATCAAGTGTTGCGGACGCCGCTAGATTGATCATTTTTAATTCATTTGTGATATTGCTGTTTTCACTAGATCATCTTGCGTTGGGCTTTCGGTGCTAGTCTTGATTAATCTCGGTATCTTTTTCTCAAATCGTGCGCATCATCTCAAGCGCGCATCGACGCTTCGATCTAACACAGCACACACGCGCCGTCGATAGACACCTATCTATCTCTTATATCACAGCGACCTTGTCAATTCGAATTCCAAAAGTTTTCAATTTTCAAACGACAACATGGTTTTGGAAGCTACTATGATTGTGTATGTTTTATTTCATTTTTTCGTCTCCACAAAACGAGATCAAGTAAACTAACCTATATTTCCCCGCTTTGTAGACTCGACAACTCCGAGTTCATGCGGAATGGCGATTTCGCGCCTTCGCGGTACGAGGTGCAAACTGATGCCGTGAACTTGATATTTTCAGCAAAGACACAGTCAAACCCGGAAAGTGCGGTTGGAATCATGACCATGGCGGGACGTGCACCAGAAGTACTTGTGACGTTGACCACTGATTTCGGAAAGATATTGTCATCAATGGTTCAGACGAAGGTCGAGGGCGCTGCATCACTTACAACATCAATTCAAGTTGCTGCTGTATGTTCTTATTGTATAGTTGTTGATGAATGTACTAACGCGTCGATTAGCTTGCGCTGAAACATCGCCAGAACAAGTCGCAACGCCAGCGGATCATTGTTTTTGTTGGCAGCCCTGTCGCAGAGGACGAAAAGGAGCTGGTTAAGTTGGCAAAGAAGCTGAAAAAGAACAACATTGCCGTGGATTTCATCAACTTTGGCGAGGAAAGCGAGAACGTTGACAAGCTGTCCAAGTTTGTTTCCAACTGCAAGCAAGGTGAAAACAGCCATCTTGTCAGCGTACCACAGGGCCCCCATCTTCTCTCTGACGTTCTACTAAGCTCCCCCATTCTACTTGACGAAGATGCGCCACAGCGGAGCGCTGGTGCACCAGGCGGTGGTGCCGGAATGGGTAACAGTGACTCGTTTGAATTTGGCGTTGATCCTAATCTTGATCCCGAACTCGCACTTGCGCTACGTATGTCACTTGAGGAAGAGCGCGCGCGACAAGAGAAAGAGAAGAAGGATAAAGAAACAGCGGATGCTGCTGCCAGCAGTTCAGCTGCTGAACCGATACCAGAGGAACCTGCTGCTGAGGCTGCCGCCACAGCGGAAGGTGATGCGACAGCGCCGGGGAGTAAGGATGAGGACAAGATGGATGAGTCAAAGTAGGGAGAAGGCGCAGATAATTTTTTTTTCTTCATTTTGAATCCTTTCGTTCGTCATTTTAATCGCTTCATCTGTATAAGACATTGTATGTAGATAGCCGTGCCGCATATAGCCAGTTTCTTGACCCATTTGCTTTTCTTTTAAAACGTTAGAATCACGCTGTGAAGTATCTACGCCAGAATTTGATTATCAATCAAAGACGAAATGCATAACTCCGGAAACATTCAAGAGCTGAAACTTTCCATATCATTAACAAGACCTATATACACTCGGCATCCAGAAATGCCACGCCGCTCATATCACGTTGATCCACGACAATCTAAAACCGCTCCTCCCGTCGAATATGGTCGACCGCTCCCGCCTGAAAGCGATTGATTCCCCACGTTCCCACAATTCCCAACAAACCAACTCTCCATCCACGCCAAAGTCCATCAAGTCCAGAATCTCCATTATCCTCAGCAGTTAATATATTCCACATCGTGCCCAACGTGCCTCCGTACTCGCCGACTTCAACAACTGTCTCCTTCACTCCAATGTAGGCAATCTGACCACGACGAAGCACGGTTTCAAGCGGCAATCGTACGAAAAGCTCAAGAACGGAGGAGCCGAATGTAAGGATACTGTATGCGCGTGGCGATGTGTACTGCTCAATACCCCATTTTGATCGGAGAAAGTACGGGGTTCCACGTGTTATTGTCTTTGGAACAGCAGCAAAAAGCGCGGTTGGAGCAAGCAGATCTCGTGGACAGAAAAGAGACGGAAGACTCTGAAGAGATGACACTACAGAGCGCGGTTGCACGTCTGAGGGAGTCAAAATCAACTTCGTGCGCACAATGTCTAGAGGAGAGAGTGCAACTGTTGTAAGCGTTGTGGCAACTACCGACGCAAATAGCGAAAGTACAGGATGACTGCTATCTGCGGCATCGATGATGCCCGGATCTGGAATACTCAAAATTGCTGAGAGAAACGCCGACAACCATGTCTCCAATGTTGAGAATAGCAGAGTTTCCGCGAAAGTTATGTTTGAACCTGAACTGTTAGCCATCAGTCAGTTTCAGCAAGAATTCCTACACACCTCTCCAAATTCCCCACGGCCCATCGCGCGTCCACAATGCGCCCATCGCTGCCAGAATATGCGGTCGGTGCGGGTGAATTCTGTACACGGACAATGAAGGATCACCGCCATTCGGAGCGGCAATAGCATTTGTCGCGGGTGTTAGTCCCATCGGTTTACGCTGTCCTCCGCTTGTCGACGATCTTCCAGATCTGCGACCTTCTGACACATTTGACGAAAAACTGCTGATCCGACGATGCGACTTTGATGATGACGAAGAGGTGAACGCCGTTGACTGTGGTGGTTTGGGCGATTTAGACTCGCCAGGAGTCGAAAAATAGTCAACCTCCTCGTCTTCATCGTCGTAGTCCTCGTGTTCTGTTTCTGATTCTCCACTATCAAACGCAGCAGCTCCATGCGTTGTGGCGCGTCGCGTCGGTTTGCCGCCAAACGCAGCCGGTAAAGTATGCTGCGACGGACGCGGGTAGATACCACACTGAAGCACCATTTTGGCGACTTCAAACGGTTGCGCAAGAAATGTAGACGAGTACCGCATCAACGCAGCGTTAGCTACTGTGCGCACCATCTCAGACGCATTCGGAAATTCGAGATAGTCCGCGTAGTCCAAATCTGAGAGAATCGTGTCGACACGCGCCGACGTACTGTTGGCCTCAACGCTGCTGTATCCCACACCCTTCGTGATCGCCAGATCTGGAACGCCATCGTGAAAAACAAGTTGTGGGCGGTGATAGTAAGGCCGCAGCGGACTTGGTTGCGAGCCTGATGCCGAAGTCATTGTTGCTTTGCTAGATTAATTCACCGCGACACAGCAACGTAGCTGATCGCGCGCCAACCACAAGTGATCTGTAGAAGACTAATCGAAGAAGCAAACAGTAAGCGTGACCACGGATACACGAAGTAGTAAAAATGATCAAGTAAGCGATTGGAGTGATTAATGGCGAATTGGGGAATTCGTCGATTAGCCGGTAGACTTCGATCAGTTCTCCGATCGTCGGCCTCTACAAAACACTTACGTCTTACAAATAGCCAAGCTTGACTTTCGCGTTACTCGCTCTTCTCGCCTCTTAAGAACTCCTGAACTGCATCTTCCATTTCCTCTTCAAAACAGCTACACAAATTTGCTTCTAAATTTTCAATGCGTGACATTTTGTGAGTACTGACTTTATAGCATTGCGGAACTGCAAACGTAACGTGTTCGTTTTGCAATACGCCGATGTTAGGGTGCTTCCGGATCTGGAAACTCCCAATTCAGCGCCGCACGATTCCCCGTGAAATAATTTGAAAACTCGATCTTCATGAGCGTCATCATTAGAGAGTGTGAACGGGAAAGGAGTACGTGTATATATGTACAAATAGAAATGTCCGGTATGTATTACCTTTTTTTCTTGACTGAAGCAGGTTTTTAACTTTTTTGAAGAAGAAAAATATCCAGATATCAAAGGAGGCGGCTCGCTCATAGTCGCACTACAGCTCAAAGACAAACCAGTCTTTGTAATTGGCGGCGGTGGTGTTGCTACTGGACGCGTGCAAGGACTACTTGTCGCCGACGCAAAAATCACAGTGTTTTGTCCGTATGATGGTTTGTCAGAAGAACTTAAATATCGAGCAGCACATGATCAGATAAAACATGTTGCCGAGAACTTTTCAGTTTCATCATTAGTGTCTGAGGAGAGCGAGCGACCTGCTGCAGTGCTGGTGGCTATTGATGACCATGAGGAGTCAACTGTGATTTACAAGGAATGCAAAAGACTCGGAATTCCAGTGAATGTTGCGGATGTGCCGCCTGAGTGTGACTTCTTTTTTGGAAGTATGTACCGTGATGGGCCGCTGCAAATCATGGTGTCGACGAATGGTAACGGACCAAAGATGGCAAATTTGGTGCGGAGGCGAATAGAAAAGGATTTGGAGACCGAGCCTATAGGTGATGCAATTGAAAAGCTAGGAGAGCTGAGACGGAAAGTTAGAGAGAAAATGCCGGGGTTTGCGCCAGTGGATGTCTCAAAAAGAATGCGGTGGGTGTCAAAGTTGTCGGAGACGTGGACTATCGCGCAGCTTTCACAGCTTGATAAGCAGACCATTGACAAGCTTATCGCACATCTTGGTAGTGAAGTTCCACCGACATACGCAGACTTGTGCTCTGATCAATGAGTTTATTTGTACATCTACAAAAGCTGTAAATATCACCATCCCCAATGCTATGAATTGAAACCTACTGTATACACCAATACCAACTCACAAAGCCCAATCTTTACTCGTTAAACAGCTCTAGTCAAACCCAAATCTATCCGGCGCTACAATTGGCGCAACAAGAGTCCATGTGTACAGCGCGAAGCAGATCCACGCAGAGACAATTTTAACCCACGTGTAAAAGTACGTCCGTCCAACTGGTACAAAGCCGGAGTCGTCATCCTGATTAACTTGCATAGTCAACAACGTGGCAGTCCACTGAGTCGCAAGCATGAAAATAAAATGGAACACAGAGTAGTTGTACTCTGTCTGCGATCCGCCTTCTTCGTCATCCTCATCATCAATCTCATACAACGCAGACTGAGGCAAGGAGCCACTCTCAACGGCGGCACGAATAGCCTCAGTACGCATGCTGCTCCGTGAAGGCTCCGAAGTCACAGGTCCCGCAGAGCTCAGAGGCGTGTATCCGTACGAGTCGTCAGAGCCAGATCCGCTTCCGCTGCTACGAGTGGCAGCACGAATGGTGGTATACGCAATTGCGAGGAAGGTGAAAACAGCTCCAAGAATAACGGATGCAGTGCGAGTTCCGCGCGAACGAATGAGCGGGTTGCATTGTTTGTCATCAGGCTCGCCGGCGACGGCAGTCATGGTCAGGTACGTGCAATAAACTGATACAATGGCTGACTGAGCAAGTCCTGCCTGAGGGTTGTACTCCTGAACAGTCGAGTTGATCGATACAGCGGAAACAATGAAAGAAAGAAGGAAGTTGACAGTGATAGCTGCCTGGTTCATGCCACAGCCGTCCTTGGCGAAGAAGACGTACATCACGATGGTCAACGCAAGCGAGCCAGCGTACATTCCTAGAGTGGAACCAACAAGGGTGAATCTCCAAAATGGCGAATCGTACGACTCAATCTTGTTCAGGCAGATCTCGGCCCAGCTGTGAGCAAAGTCCACGAGGAGGATGAGACCGTAGAGAATGAAGATAAAGGCAAAAACGATGGAAATGCGGTTACCCCAAAAAATGAAAAATCCGTCAGGAATGAAAAAGGATACAACGATAAGCAGGATCCATGCGATAATCTTCGGACCCCAGTACCCATTTTGAATTTCAGCACGTTTGTTGCGAACAGAGTGCACGCCCATGAGGAAGGCAGCGAGAACAAGATGAACGAGGAACAGCGAGAAATTGATACGATGAACCTTCAAGATTAGTGTACGCTCGACAAAAGTATTACAACACTTACAGCAGCAAAGCCAGTGCAAGCAGTGCCAAAGCAATGGATGTCAACATAGTCATACGACATTGCCTTGATCTTTTCTATAGCCCAATTTGATAGCATGATCCATGATAACTTGAGTAATTACGTTAGTAAAGGAAAATCCACTCTATCAGCACAAAAGCCCACGTACTATTGAGTTAACTAGAAATATGAGTGCGTATGTGATACGCGAAGACAGGCTTGAGGAGCACGACTTGCAGGCATTGAAGACCGACGAGCACGCGGCCGCTCCAAGGCAGGTGACGGCGTACGAGCCCAGGGTGCTGATTGCGGGCAGCGCCATGAATGGGAGGGAAAGCACTCCACCCATTTTGTATTTGAATGTAATTCTTCCTCGATATGATAAATGTAGATTGTTGTACAAAGTCGTGTACAGTATAAGTATACAGATGAGATGATTGTGATAAGCCTGTCGTACAAGTGGCAAGCCGGGTCTCGACTTTATCGGGCGTTGTTCGAACTTGCCCCCGGCTGGCGGTGAAACCTCCCAAAGCCAGCGAGCTCTGCTTACAGAATTCCAGACCCTTAATTACCTCTTTGGGTACCTTCCTCGAATTTTTTATTTCTCCCACCTGCGCAAGAGCGCCGGTATCTGTATCCATATACCAGATCAATTCTTCCTCATTTCACAGTCGTTAGAGTACAAAAGTACAAAATGGCAAAGAGTACAGGATCTCGGAAAAACAAAAGCATAAAGAATGGTGAGGCGAAGGAAACCGCGGTGACTCCGGCTCCCGCTCCACCGTCGAAGCCATCCAAGCGCTCAGCTGATCTGATACAAAATGCACGGAGTGATTCGTCTAAAAAGATGAAGACTTCGCATGCTGAAAAAGGAAAGAAGAAAGTGCCTGTTGTGAGCAGTAGTGAAGAGGATGGTTAGTGGATTTTGTGAGAGATAGAGAACGGGTGCTAACAATTACAGAATCCGAGTCTGGAGAGTCGGATGTTGAGCTGGAAGATGATGAGTTTGATGTCGATGCTGCTGATAGCGAAGAGGATGAGAGTGCAGCAGAGGAGGCTGAAGATGAGGAGGATGGAGCAGATGACGAAGAAGAAAGTGATGATGACGAAGACCAGGACGAAGAAAACGAGGAATCAGACGACAATAGTAACGAAGAAAACTCAGAAGAGGACTCAGACGACTCGGACGACGACTCGGACGGTGACCGAGAAATCGAGCTTATTAACGCTGCTGGACACGTCAAAGTCTCTAAGAAGAAGAAAAATCGCGATCCCGAGGCATTTTCGACTGCTATCACCGCTATCTTGGGTTCGCATCTGAAAGCTCACGACCGGGTAGACCCTGTTCTCGTGCGGTCGAAGGGAGCTGCGAAGGAGATTGAAAACTCGAAACTTGAAGCGAAGGCCAAGAAGGAGCTACGGCTTGAGAAGAAAAAACTGCTGGATAGAGAGCGCGTCAAGGATGTACTTTCTGGCCTGAGAGAAGACGAGCAGGCAGATCCTGATGCTGTACAGAAAAACATGGAGAGCGAGAAGCGGTTGAAGAAGATTGCGAAACGCGGTGGTACGTTACACTTCCTTTAGAAAATCATTTTTGTTTTTTGGTGAACGTCGGCTAACAAGTTACAGTTGTCAAACTTTTCAATACGGTTTTGGAGGCACAGAAAAAGGCGATTCAGGCTATGGAGGTGAAAAATTAATAATGGAGTTTAAAAGTACTGTTCTTTTTTTCTTTGATGTATTCTATATAAATGAGCATTTAACTATACGTTCGGAACTATGTACATAAGAACAGGCAGAATAACAAAAACATATGATAGAGATGACTTTTTGATTGTGATGTGAGGAGTATTAAGCGGGTTGCAATTACCGACGTTCAAAGTCCCGGGCTTGCATGTTTCGGGTCATTTGTGGGAGAGCGACTCGGATTCCATCCAACTCCTTCGTCAACTTGATTTGACAACCCAGCCGAGACCTGCGCAAGTTAGCGTCGTGTAATTGTTAGATAAGGCTCAAGTAGTAAACTTACGTTTCGGTGAGACCAAACGCAAGGTCAAGCATATCGTTCTCATCATCATCAGGCTCTGGAATAAGATCGTAAAACTCAGGATCGACAATAACATGGCACGTTGAGCATGCACACGAGCCACCGCAAGCACCTAGTTCAAAGTCAGATATCTTACTGTCATCATCAGTTTTGCAGATGCACAAACCTTCCATATCGATATCGTGCGCCTGTCCAATATCCAGCAAATTATCGCCCTCCGCGGCCTCAACCACGATTTGTTCGCCCTCACGCGTGATGTAAGTCACATGAATCCTATATTCCGGAGATTAGCTTCAAATTCACTATTATATTGACACAAACAAACATACTCTTCACCAGGAGCAGGCTCGTGGACATGACCGTGACGCATAACATTCGAGCTAGACAACTGACGTCTGAAGTCCATGCTCCGCAGCTCTGCGGCCCGAGAAGTGTTAAGTGCATGTGCTTGAGTTGCACCCCTCAGAGCCGCGGATGCTGACCGGATTCCGTGACGAAATACTGCTGGAGACGACGCGACCGAAATGTTCTTGGCGCACAGCAAACTCGCTGTCCGCGTAAATGTGAAAATTCCTCTCATATTTACCAATATCAAAGATTTGTGACCCACGCTTTTATGAACCCCAGCACGGCTATGAGAACTCGATTATCTGGTGTCGCGAGTTCCTTGCTGTGACTCTTTTCCAGCGTTTCCGGTTTGGATTTTCAAGCTTGGGTTTGCGGCAATCTGAGCCCTAAGCCTAATGTCTACGCCGCACTTTGTGGGGCAAGGATCGGATTCCAGCCAGCCTGCAACGCCTTCGCCGACAGAACATAACGCGTGCGCGACGCGTCTCTCCGCTCATGTCGCGAACTGCGACTGGCGCGTGTACCAAAGATAACTCTACAATGGCGGAGCCACAGAAAACGCGCGGTAAGCTGATTCTGTTGGAGGGTCTAGACAGGGCTGGAAAGACGACGCAGTGCGATAGATTATTGCAGGCTTTGGAAAACAAATATGGCCGTAATTCGGCGCGGATACAGAAGATGCCAGGTATGTTACCGCTAGTCTGAGTTTCCGGGAGCTTAAGACTGACGAGATATAGACCGGACGACAGCTATTGGTCAAATGATCAATGCGTATCTTACATCGACATCTGATCTGCAAGACCAAGTCATCCACCTGCTCTTCACCGCTAACAGATGGGAACTGCAAAGCTCAATCTTGGAATCTCTTCGATCTGGTCAGACTGTGATTCTCGACCGATACATCCCATCGGGTGTTGCGTACTCGCTTTCCAAAGAAGTTGAAGGAATGGATACAGAGTGGTGTCTCGCTCCCGAGTTTGGGCTTCCGCGTCCAGATCTAACAGTGTTTCTCGACATCGATCCTGAGATTGCTGCTAATCCCAATTCCGGACGCGCAGATTTTGGGAAAGAGAAGTACGAAGTCACAGAGTTTCAGGCAAAAGTGCGGACGAATTTTAAGCTGCTGCTTGGTGACGGGTCAGCTGGATCAGGTAAAATTAACGTTGGTCCTGTCGTCGTGATTGACGCGTGTCAAACTATAGACGCAGTTGCTGAGCAGATTTGGAGTAGAGTGGAGAATGTGAAGATTGAGTCAAACAAGGTAGATGTCGTGGCATAGATTATGACTGTACATAACTAGCATTAATTAATATACATCTTGCATATCTATATACATAAAACGAGAAACAGAAACAGTAAATGAATCCTACCCATGCACCAGTGAAACAAAACTTCTAAGTGTTGATTTACTCGTCGTCGGAGCTCATATCGGTATCGATAATTGGAATGACAAAGTCACCGTCTTCATCCTCGTCAACTTCATCAGCTTCCGCTCCAGTAGTCTCTTCGGTGCTTTTAGTATCCAACATATCCACATCTTCACCAACACCGTCTTCGTCACCATCGACTTCAGATGAAACGGTCTTTTGGCGTTTTCGTTCGTCAGCACTATCGTCTTCTTCATCCTGCACACGTTTCGCTGCAATCGTATCAACACTAACATCAGCTATAGCCTCGGCCTGTTCCACAACTGAAATTGGAGGTGGAGCAGCCGCAGATGCTTGCCATGCAGGAAAACTCGTGGGAATAGCAAGAGGCGGCTCGGGCTTTTTGGTTTCGGCCGCCTTTTCTTCAGCATCTTCAACAACAAGCTCATCGTTTTCTTCTCCATTTTCTTCTGTATTGTCCTCGTTCATGGCCTCGTCTGCACTGACGTCCCCAGAAGTCGCGATAAAATTTCCAAAATTGGAACTAGCCACGTATGGAAGATTCTCCTTTCGAACGGGAACTGGTGGAAAGCGAGGATGTAATATTGCACCCATCATATCACTCTTAGGAAGCTCACGGGCAGCCATCGGAAGAACACTCCATCGAGTACTCCTACCAGGCTGCAGCACCGCTTTCACGAGCAACTGCTCCTGTCGCTGTAACGCTTCCGCTCCATGAATATTTGATCTGAGCAGCATGAAGCGGTCAATAAGCGAGCGCGATGACGCTGGTAGGTCAGGAACGGTACCAACGACCGCGGAAAAGAAGCTGACAACGGCTTCGACGATTTCTGCATCAGGCTGAACAATAAACTTTGTTGGGTTGCTTGAGAAATCGGGAATGACGCTCGCTTTTCGCTGCTTTGGTGAGGCATCGTTGATTGCTGTACGAATTATGGGAACAAGATATTCATTGACCCATTTTGGCGCAAATGACATGACAGTTAGAATAGACTCGAGGAACTGATATAGAGGAACTCGGAAGGTACTATGTCTGTTAGTCCGTACTTTATACACGATGGTGGAATCACGTACGCGTCTCCTGTGAGGTCAACATTCGGCAACTGCGAGATGAATGTGTGAGAATGAGGAAGAATTGAGACTTGGACTGCTTCAGTAAGGGTAGCAGCGAGTGCTAGAGCGTTTGCATGCAAAACTGGGACCACAAGTAAAATTTCAGTCCGTTGACCGCGATCAGCAATGTCAGAGAACTTTAGCGTGGGAACGTTCAAATCCAAAACTCGGCCAATCAATGCACAAAGCTTGGAGATAGGTACGCGAACAGGGAAAATGGTTTTGGTTGTGAGGAATGACTCAAGCATGCGCAAGAGCATCTCAAATCGCAGGATACAAGTGTGGGTATCCGGCATTTGAGGTGAAACAGACCACCCTGACGCAGCTTCAGGGACATCTTCATCTTCTGTAGCGAAAGTTAGCTCACGTTCATCCAAAATTGAAGGCTGTTACCTACCTTGAACAAATTCAAGAATCTTCGACAATACCGCCTGAGCTTCTGCAACAGTCTGCAAAAACGAAACATGCCACTCTTGCGACTGATTTTTGGGTGCGGTCACATACGACGATACAAAAATTTTGCGAACGCACTCTTCGATTTCACTGTTGACAGGTACGCCAGTTACAGCAGAAGAATTCAAAACCGGATACACAATTGAATTCATCAGCTTGCTCATGTGCGGCCGAAAGGTTGTTGAGAATTCGCGCATCAGAGTGTACATTGCTGGAAGAGTGTACGGCAAGACAGCGTAATTGACGGCGCCTGAAGATGACACACTATGCTTGAGAAGAAAAGTTGCAAATGCAGGGATCCGAGGAGTTGCAATCTCGCGAGCGAGAGCAGGTTTGCCGACCACAAGGGACAGGATTGAGGAGATTGATTGGATGACCTCGCACGCTGTCACACTATCTTGGGATTTCTGTGATCAATGTAAGTACTGATTATTTCAAACCCCTGACGACTGGATACGCACCTCAAGCGCAGAAAGCATCAGCCGAACCCAAGCATCACCATGAGAGGCCACAGCGCGCCAATCGTGCGTAGCAACGACGCTGGCCAACACGGCACCCGATCTTTTAACCGTAATATCTCTTGACTGACACAAGGCCGATATTCTCGTGCAAAGCTTCTGAAAAGTTGTGTCGTCTGTGTTCTCCAAGATCTCAGTTGACGAAAGACATGATACTGCAAGTCCCAGATGCTGGTACAGTACTGATTCGTTCTCCGGCGCGAGG
Organism: Myxozyma udenii; assembly: GCA_030705025.1. NCBI lineage: Eukaryota > Fungi > Ascomycota > Lipomycetes > Lipomycetales > Lipomycetaceae > Myxozyma > Myxozyma udenii. The sequence goes on from JANIWG010000020.1 coordinate 15,134, forward strand.
GTTGCTGCCAGACAGGACTTGACCTGCGATTTGAGTATAGATTTTTGTGACATATCCAGAATAAAACCGGTCACTTTTCGCTATCAAAACATTCCCCCCCCAAAAAAAAAAAAAAAAAAAAAACACAAAAACTAGTAAGATCATATAGACGTGCTCGACGGCAGCGATGAGCTCTCGAGGGAAAAATAAAAATATTCAATCACGTGACTATGATCACGTGACCGCAATTAACGTTTGCCGACAACTGGAAAAAATCTTGTCCTCTGCGCGCGCGGTGGAGGCGACGAAAGCTATCAGACGTGATCAGGCTCAGTATTTTGGGACTGAACGGGCTAGATCTCTTGTCGGACGTGTTTTTCTCTTCTCGGTATTAAAGGTTGCAATCATGGTTCTTCCTGTTACTGTGTATGTATCTGTCAATGAGGGCGTGTTGTGGCTTGAAGGGGGTAATGCTAACTGTGATATTCAGTCTTCCAGAGCTCACGACTCCGGTCTACTCGGTCGTCATCGACTCGGGCGTATGTTTTTTTTACCACTTTGAAGTAGATTTTCATTAGCTAAAACATGCTAGGTTTTGCTGAAACTGACCAAGCACACTTCGGAATCATTCCCGTCGACCGTGTGCGGTCTCATTCTTGGTCTCGATGCGGACTCCGTTCTTCAAGTCACACACGCGTTTCCCTTCCCAGCTACGGAGGGCAACTCGTCAATGAACAGCAGTGATGAGACAGCTAATCCCAGATCGAAGTCGAACGTGCGGTACCAGACCGAAATGATTCAGCTGCTGAAGGAGGTCAATGTTGAGGTCAACCCTGTCGGTTACTACGTCTCGTGTTATATGGGCGGTTTCTTCACACAGTCATTGATCGACAACCTTCTTAACTTCCACGCGGCCAACCCCAACTCTATTGTACTTGTTCACGACGTTACGCGGTCGACACAGGGCGGACTCTCGATCAAGGCGTACAAGCTGTCGAAGGAGTTTCTTGCTGCCAACAAGGCCTCAAACGGCAAATTTTCGACCGAGGCCATTGTCAAGAACAACCTCACTCACCTTGATATCCTCGAGGAGCTGCCACTTACAATCAAGAACTCGCACCTTGCGACCTCGCTGCTGCAGCACATTGACGTGCCCAAGTTTGTCGACGCACAGGACCCCAAGACTTTTGTTGAGAGCTCGACTCTTTCTCAGAAGTACGAAGATCTCGACCTTTCGATCGATCCTTATCTCGAGAAGAATGTTGAGTTCCTGATTGACTCAGTGGATGAGTACTACTCCGAGCAAGGAACTTTCAATTACTACCAACGCCAGCTTGCGCGTGAGCAAAACAAGATCCAGCAATGGATAACGAAGACCGTACGTGCACTTTCTACTGCAAACAGAGAACATTAGCTAACTGAAGTGTAGAAAGCAGAGAACGTTCTGCGGGAGCGCGCCAAGCTGCCGGTTGTCTCCGAGGACGACTGGCAGAAGCAGTTCAAGCTTCCTACGGAGCCTTCGCGTCTCGACAACCTTTTGATTTCCGCACAGATGAGTATGTCTGCCATTACATTATCTTGTTTATCTGCATTAGCTCACACACTTGTTTAGACCAGTACTGCAATCAGATTGAGGAGTACGGCTCGGTGGCGTCAGGCAAGATGTTTGCTATTCAGAATGGTATGGATATTGCCAAGTAAGTAGATACGGTTAACAAATGGTTGTGTTTTTTTTTTCCTGTGTATTATGTGTATGTGTGTCTGCGTACTTTTTCATGCTTGGTTTGTCGGATATATACAATGAAAAGCACTTTGTAATTGACACAGATGCATGCGTATTGGGTGGTTTTTGTTACGAACGCGACGGATCATCGGAGTCTTTGTAGTAGCGCTGACACGGCTGGGCACACTCACAGCACGCTCATTCGCTTTTGCTTTTCACGCTGAAAAGTTCGGAGTCGTCTACAGAACGGTGCTGGTACCCATCATATGTATGCAATTGTAAAGATGAGCCGAGTGACCGACGTCAGACGGAAGCGACGTTGTGCAAGGTGTCGCGTGCATCATCGAATGCAGTAACGTTGACATCCCGCCGCACGCACGACCCCCGCGCGCGCGGCTCCTAATCGCCGCCGCAAATCTTCCCAAGGCCCAGCACCGCGGCAGAGACGATCTCCGCGCCTTGCTCATAACCGGTTCGTCGTCGTGAAAAGGAAAACCGGAGTAAGGAAAAAAAAAAGCAAAAGAAAAAGAGCGCAATGAGGCGACTTTTGCGCTCGTTGGCGCCGCAGCATATTGCACGGTATGTATGGTTGTTGAGTGTGGAGGTGGTGGCTTGGGACGCGTTTGACTGACGATCATGGGCGTATGACAGACGGTTAAAGCTGACGCTTGCTACACGTGAGTCCGGGCCATTGAAATCGCCTGTTATTAGCAGTATTTCTCGAAACCTGTTCCAATGGCAACGACCGTTCACGATAGCTTCTGAGAATGCGTCTGCAACTGCGGTCAAAGCGACCGCGGAATCAGGATCAGCCCACAGAGCGGGAATTCATACAGGACTGGCGGCCACGCCTCTTGTGTCACCACATCATCAGGTGTCGTTTGATGGACGGAAAGTTTACATTCCATGGGATGAAGGGATCACGTCGTCGTATCATAATATCTGGTTACGCGACAATTGCCAGTGTCCAAAGTGTTTTCATTCGGTGACGAAGCAGCGTCAATTGAACACTTTTAACATCCCAGAGAATATCAAGCCCGAGGCTGTCGAGGCTTCTGAGTATGGATTGCGGATTGAGTGGAATCATGAGAAACATGAGAGTATTTATCCGTGGGACTGGCTACATATGCATTCATATCAACCTAGTCTGGAAAAAAAGCTTGCGTTCAGAAGGGAATGCTGGGATCGTGAAACGATCGAGGCGGACGTGCCTGTTGTACAATATGAGGATGTCATGTCGATGGACCTGGGCGTGGCGGAGTGGACGAATAAGATTAAAATGTACGGGTTTTGCTTTGTCGACGGTGTCCCAGCAGAAGCACCGGCGGATACGCAGAAGTTGATCGAGCGCATCGCGTTTATACGACACACACATTACGGTAAGCACTCTTCTCTTCCCAGATTTGCTTCCGATAGCTAATAGACAGGCGGCTTCTGGGACTTCACATCTGATCTCGCGAAAGCAGACACGGCGTACACTGATCTTCCTTTGGACCTTCATACCGACGGCACATACTTCACCGATCCGCCTGGTCTCCAACTTCTGCATTGTCTTTTACATGATGGTACCGGAGGCGAGTCACTTCTAGTTGACGGATTCAAAGCTGCGCGTAAGCTTCGCGAGGAAGCGCCAGAAGCGTACAAGACGCTTTCGAGAATCCGGATACCCGCGCACAGCGCCGGTAATGTTGACGTTTGTATCCAGCCTGCTTTGGGCGCGAAGCCGGTTCTAAGTCACGACGATGTATCAGGTGAGCTAGTACAAGTACGTTGGAACAACGGAGATCGATCGACGATGGATCAATGGGGTGGTAGTGATGTGGATGATGACGTTGTGAGATTTTATGACGCGATTCGAAAATGGAACGAGCTTATCTCGCGTCCGGAGATGGTGTACAGGTTTAAGCTGAAACCTGGCCGACCGGTGATTTTCGATAATTGGAGAGTATTGCATGGACGTACTGGGTTTGATGGGAAACGCAGATTGTGTGGCGCGTATTTGAATATGGATGACTTTGACTCGCGCATGAAGCTTACTACGCTTGGTCGTGATTCTGTGCTGAAACGATTGTAACCTGGAAGTCAAAGGGAGGAGGGTTATTAACCAAAAAAAAGGTGGCGTCTATGGTATTTTGTTTCAATTTTGTCCTGCTCTTTTTCCACGTTTTTGTATGTTTGTATGTATGTGTTGCTCCGCGCATTGTTTCAAGTTTCATTAGCATCTTTCATTTCTCTATGTATTCGTACACTATGACTTCGGTGGCGGTCGCGTGCTCGCCGGTTTCCTCGACATGGGCACTCCTGTTCTCTTCGTCGCCGTCGTATTCGTCGCCGTCGCCAACGGCCTTGTCCCTGTCCCTGTCCCTGTCGCCGTCCTCGTTGTCGTTTTCACGGTGCCCGACGACGTTTTCGACGCCGTCGCAATCCCAGACGATGTCGCGCTAGTCGTCTGTCTCAATCTCGAGGTCGCAGTCGTCCCCGCTGCAGCTGTACCCGGTCCACTCAACTTGTTGCCGTATATCCGTTTCTTCAAAATCGCGTCCTTTTTCCGCTTCTGCTCCTCCGCCTCCCGTGCTTTCGCGCTCTTCGCAGCTGCCTCTCGCTCTCTCTTCTCTGCCTCCTCTTTCTCCGCAGCAAGTCGCTGCATCATCGCTCTTTGTCGCGCAATGTATAGCTCCTCATCTCGCGTCGCTCCTTCCCACGCAGGATCGAATATTAGTCGCTGTGTGTGCTCCGTTTGTGAAAGAATCCGCATCCACAAATCAAGCAATTTATCTGCATTTCTAGATGTCGTAACCACGCGCTTCATAGCAAGTTAGTACTAAACCCCAATCAAGCAATATTCATTGTAGCATACATCCAAATTCGCCTCCGCGGTCGCAACACTATCCAACACAGCCGAAATAGCAGCATTCACAGATTTCACTTGTGCGAGCTCACGCTGTAATAACTCTTCGCGCATCACGTTCGCTGCACTATTGCTTTGCTCGCTCTCTGTAACCGGTGTTCGTCGATATGGTGTATGTGATTGCGATTGTTGTTGTTGTTGTTGCGCGTTGGTGGTATTACTCGTGCTAGATTGCATCGGTTGTTGCCGCTCCATCGCGGAAAGCGAAAGCGCGAGGTCTTGCAGCGTTGCTGCGAGCGTGTCTGCTTCGGTCGGCATCTTGTGTCTTCAGTCGTGTATATAATATCCGTGCTTCCTTTCTTGCAAACGAACGAGAAATAAACGTCAAAGTTGCGAAGAAAACACTAAACACGACGACGCGACAATGTGTGTAGTAGTAGTGTTAGATATTACGCGCCCGCCGCGCGACGCGTCAAAAACGCGTTTTGTTCTGCGACCCGGCCGACTTTGAAAAGAAGACGCGTCGTGCGGCGCTGGTTATTTGTCCAAAAAGAGAAGTTACCCTGAAACAAGTTAGTTAAAGCAGCGCATCACGGCCCCTTTAATTGACGGCGCGCGCATAATTGCACAAGTTGTCCAACTGTTTAGTTCAAACTGGAGCAAACATCTTGAATATCATACATAGATCGCAGCAGCGCAGGAAGAGTTGGATCCCGCGAGAATATCGTTTTGCATTTTGTTTGTGTTTGCTTTTTTTCAGCTTGGTGTTTACTTTGTCCTTTCGTTTTATCAAGTGTGCTTCAGCACTCTCGCACACAGTATGCCCTCGACACCACCACCTTCCGCGTCCGCGATACACGGCATCGCGACTCCAGACACCCCGCGTCACGGTCCGGCGTCTGATCCTGACTGTTACGACCTGTATCAGCGCAAGCATCATGCGGCGCAATTGACGTCTAAGTCTATGCTGAGTGACGCAGAAGACGAGATGTTTGTCTCGCGCGCAAATCACCATGATAAACACCAGCATCAACAGCAGCACTTCCTCGCCCCAGAACCACACACATCATCATCATCATCATCATCATCATCATCATCATCATCATTACCAGCAACAACACAGTCACAGTCACAGTCACAGCCACATTCACGAACTCGCACGCGCACGATCTCAGGCGCGCAACCAGGTGCGCCCATGCTCACGCCACGGATAACTCCGTATGCAAAGCGGCGAAACGCACATAGTCGACAGCAGCAGGGGGATATATATGACGTTATTGAGTCGCCGCCTGGTTCTGCTTTGCGGGGAGATGGGAAGCGTACCCAGACACAACAGCAGCACCAGCAGCAACCAACGCCGGAGCGAGTCTCTCGCGTGCTTTTCCCGCATGCGAAGAAATCTGGACCTGCGTTTACAGTGTACGAAGATAGTCCTGTTGAACGCAAAGTGCGGCCATCCACCGCGTCGAGTAGCAGCAGTGGTCGGTCGAAAGCTGGACCGTCGGTTACATCATCGGATGAGGATAGGGACGATCCGTTCGTTAGCGCTCCTCGGAAACGGAACTATCCTGCGGAGCACGAGGCTGAAATGGCAGAGCAGGCTGAGAGTATGAAGAAGGGGATGTATTTTGTTTTGTAAGTTACACCTGTTGGAGAAGTAGTGCGTGATGCTAACGATACTAGTCGAGGGAAAAGGGTGTTTAGACCGTTTGCTACGGATGCCGATGTTTCAGACGATGAACTGACGATCGAGCCAATCAAGCCACGCGTTCTATTTGCACAAGCTGGGAAGGAACCTGTAGCTTCGTCAGCATCACGATCTCTATCCTCGACGCCATCCACAATCCACGATGACGATGAAGATGAGTATTCTGACTTTTCACATGCCATGGCGTCATCATCTGGAGTCCCAACGAGTCCTCCGAGTTTGTCGTTCACGCAAATGGATTCGAGTAGGTTGCTGCAGGAGAAGCTTGGTGTATCAATGTCGTCGTCATTTGCGTACCGTAGCGATGATGATGATGATATGGGTCATCATCGTCAAGTTGCAGATCTGGAGGAAGAGGAGACGGATGTGGATGAGAATATTCTTGTCGGGTGATTTCTTTCTTTGAGCTTTTTTTTTTCAACTGTGTTTGTTTGTTTGTGGGATTTTCTGCGCGTTTCAGTTTCATTGTAAATGGTGTACAACTAGTGTGTGTGTATTGTAATATGTACAAGTTTCAGGGACCCTTTTCTTCTTTTCATCATCGTCATCATCATTTTACGCCGTAGCGTAAACGCCTATTCTGCCGTTTAAGCGAAAAGCTCAACGATGGAGGGGACTATTCATTTGTTTCTGCTGTCAGCAATGTTGAAGTTTTTTTTTTTAGGAGGGAAACTCACCGATCCAAAGACCGACGGCGCCGACGATGGCAGACGAGAAAACGAACGCAGCGAGAGCGTCTTCTTGAGCGACGCGCTCGGGCGGGGGTGGTGGTGGCATTCCTCCGAACATTGTGTTTTTTTCTTTTGGAAACTGTAGACCAAACAGGGGAGAAGTATTGATAAGAGAAGAGGACGACGAAGATGAGGTCAGGATTGGAATTTCGAGATGATGGATCTTATATAATTTGCGAGTGTGGGTGCGATGAGTGGGGGTTGTACTGCATCAACAAGAATATGTGTGTGGAGCTCGATTCGTATACCGTCACACTCTTGGATCGGTTGATTTTCAGATTCAACAGACAACGACAGAGGTAGAATGTCAGATCACGGATCACCGGTTGCAGAGGAAGGGGGGTCTCCGGTGTTAGCTGCTGTTGCAGATGCTGCAGCTGCGCCTGCGGAGGCAGAGACGGTGAATGATATGTTTGCGGACGACAACGACGACGACGACGACGACGCTGTCAACGCGGATGAAGGGGCAGGAGCGAATGCAGCCGAGTCGTCAGATGACGAGCTTTCGGATCTAGATGAAGATCAATTTAAGGATGTTGCTACGGATGCGGTGGGATTGCCGATTACAGAGGAAGTGTATAAATTGCAACGACATAAGCGGGTTGATAGTGGGACGAAGAGTACGCGAGCATCGCCTGCGAAACGACGGGAGCGGGTTCGTGCGAAGCCGAAGGCGGATGGGGAAGGGAAGAAGGCAGGAGGGAGACGGAGGAAAGGGGGAGAGGAAGGAATAGAAGGAGAAGGAGGACGGAAGAAGAGGAGTAGTAAAGAGGAAGCGGAGAAAGTTGTTGAGGATTTGTCGTTTTTGGATCCTGATGCACGACGGGTTCGGGAGTTGGAGGCGCGAATTGACGCGGCGTTGAAGCCTGCAAAGAAGAGAAAGAAAGTCGATGAGGATGATTTGGAGCAGATGCAGGATGAGCGGATCGCAAAGCTACGGGAGAGGATGCGTGAGGCCGCGTATAAAGATGCAGAGGCTATCAGGGATGGTGTGCCGGCTACGAATAAGCTGGCCATGTTGCCGGAGGCACGGGATGTTCTTCAAAAGTGCGTGTGTTGAAAGAATAATCCTGGATTATGAAATGCTAACGAGATATAAGACGCGCGCTGTACGACTCAATTCTTGACAACAATCTTCTCGAATCAGTCAGACTATGGCTCGAACCACTACCTGATGCGTCGCTTCCAGCATACGCGATCCAGAGAGAGATGTTTGCAGCGTTACAAGAGTTGCCTATCAAGACCACGCATTTGCGAGAGAGTGGGATTGCAAAAGTCGTGCTTTTTTACCAGAAAAGTAGGAAACCTGCAGTGTCGATCAAACATATTGCTGATAAACTTGTTGGTACGTAACGACCAGGGGGATGATTACCGGATGATAAGTTGGAAAGTGCTAATAATTAAACAGGCGATTGGAGTCGACCGATTATCGGCAAAAACAAGAAACGAATTACAATGCTGAGGTAAGGCCGACCGCGGATAACGCGAATATAAACAAATACATACAAAATAAGCACACACAAATGGTTACCACTACAGAAAAAAGAAGTACACACACACACACACACACGCGTCCTCTCTAAGCTGTACCGTTAGGTCCGTTTGGCCGCTTCAAACTCAAAGGATACGGGTACGCTTCATCATCTTCCTCTTCCGGCAGCATGAAGCCCACGTAATCATCAGTATTGAGACCTTCTCTTACTTCCTGGAGCGTTCCAAAGTCACCAGGAGTCATCATTCCAGCACGGTCACGAGGGGACGCTTGAGCGGAGAGCGGTCGAGAAAGCTTTGCTTCGATGCCGTCGAAGAAAGGAGAATCTTGAAGCTCGTCAAATGAGTTGGGGTAAGCGCGGCGGAGAGCAAGTTGTCGTGCTTTGATGTACTCGAGACCCATGCGTTTCCAGTCAAGAAGATCTGAAAGACGTTCGGTACGATTACGCTGGTTGATGCGCTGGCGACGGGATTTCAGAGTGAACTGGAACATGTCGTCGGTGAGCTGGTTGATTGACTCGTCGACACCCTTGGTGCGACGGTCGACAATGTAGATGCCGTAGTCGGAAGTGTTCTCAATCAGTTCCTCCATGTAGGAGCCAAAGCCAGAGAGATTGGTAGTGATGGAGGGAACACCCATGACGGTGCACTCTGCCGGGGTGTAACCCCAGGGTTCGTAGTATGAGGGGAAAACGCCCATGTGGCAGCCGCGGACAAAGTCGTCGTAGTCGAGGGAAAGGATTGGGTTGTTTGCGTTAAGGAATTCCGGGTGGAAAATGATCTTGACGCGATCTGACGAGGAGTTGAAAAGCTGAACTCGGCGAATCTGGTTCAGGATCGGGTCGTTCGCATCGTCGGCCATGTTGTGGGTGACGATTGGAGGCAGGGTGTTGCGCTTGAGTGCGAAGATGCGACGCTTGAGCAGGACCTTTTCGGAGCCAGTGAGCAGATCCTCGTTCAGATGCTGAGAAAAGTCAATGCCAGAGTCATCGCTATAGCGCGCGGAACGCTCAAACAGACGACGACCAACAGACTCCTGAATTTCGTTGACAGTGTCGTGAAGAGCCTTCATGACAGCCTGACCTTTGAGGGTCTCGACGGTGTAGGAGTGGGTAGCTGCAGGCATGATGATGAACGCAACGACGGTCTTGGTGGGATTCTCAGTCTTCAGGCGATGGTTGAGACGGGCGAGGGATTCGATAAACATGTCGACGCCCTTGTTACGGTACTCGTAGCGGCCTGCGGTGAACATGTAGAGGGTGTTGTCAAGGTCAAAGTCGTAGTGGCCGTAGAAGTGGCCGCGGATGAAGTCGTTGATTTTTGCTTTATTTGTCGCGTGCAGGTTTTGAAACTCGTGCATTGCGGAAAACTTGACGACATTGAGACCGTTAGGCAGGACGCCATCGGGCTTGCGCTTGAGGAGATGCTCGGATTCGTAGGCGGTGATGTGGGAAACGGTGGTGAAGACGTCAGCGGAGTGGGCAGCGGCCCGCTCGATGCAGTAGCGATGGTAGATGCCGCGTTTGCCGGCCTCAGCGTCGACGTCAAAGTACTGGAGGTTGTTGTAGAAGTCGACGGATCCGGCGCAGAGGTAGCGGCCGAGGAGGGTGGCGTGGGTGGTGAAGATGGTGGTTACGTCGATGCGGCGGCGGCGGCAAAGAGGAAGAGCGACGCCGGCAAGCCACTCGTGGAAGTGGGCAATGACGGCGCGGACACGGTCGTGGAAGACGAATTCGCCGAGAAACCAGGCGACGAGGTAGCCGAAGACGAGAGCCTCGTTGGTTTCTGCGTCGCCGGGAGGACAGGGGATGCCGGCGACGTTCCAGAGATCGGTTTTCCACTCGTCGAGATGGCCGTAGGCGGCGCCGGTGTCAAAGAGGAGGACGCGGGGCGCGCCTTCGATGAGCCAGCGGCCGTAGAGGTACTGGACGCCACGGTCGGCCATGGACTTGAGGGTCGCGACGAGGTGGGGATCGGACGGGGTGAGTTCCTCGACTTCGATGGCGGCCTGCGGAGGGGGCGCGATGCGCGTGTTAGCAATGACTGCGAGAAGAAAACGAAAACGGGAGCGAGATACTCACGCTCTTGCGGTTGAGGGGCCCGACGAGAGTGTAGCGGTCGCGGTACTCTGCGGTGGTTATGGGGGCCTTTGACTTGAGGACGGAGTAGATGCCGCCGACGCGGTTAGCGACCTCGGTGGAGATCTCGAAGAGAACATGGTTGCGGACGTCGCGGTTGGCCATGGCGATGACGGCGGGGAGGAGGAGGAGGAGGAGGAGGAGGAGAAGGAGGAGAGGAGGAAGAGGCGAGGGCGGCGAAGGACTCTGACGAGGACTCTGACGAGGACTCTGACGAGGACTCGAGGGACAAGCGGGGCAGTTCTGGGGAAGAAGTCCACGACGAACCGCTCGGGCTGTTCTTCCCGCCGCCGCACCAGCCACGCGCCCAACCACATGACACGTGTGGGGTGAGCTGGGATGTACGTAAGCGAGGAGGGTGCTGCTTACAGTATACTTATCACTATTATATTTATGAGGTTTTGCTTTTGCTGTTTGTGTGCATTTGTCTATAGTTCTTGCACTATCGCATCGAGTCGTCGAGCTCAGCGACCATGCTGTATATAGTTGATGCAACTGACTATGCAGCTACATACAGTAACGGTGACTATGGATAAGCCCCGCTCGCGATCCCGATCCGGCCAGACCACACGTGACGTGCGGCGTGCTTCAAACGTTCAGCCGTCAGGATCAGCATCTACACCTACAGCTAAACTATATACGCGCACATCATTACATCATAACTTTTGATTGCAATTACTATGAATACATCGAATTCCGTCCCAGACCTCTCTACTTGGTCTCCTTGAACGCCTTCGCGTACGGGTTCAACCGCAGGAGAACCTGCTTGTTCTTGAGCGGGTTCTTCTTCTGCACGTTCGTGCGCTTGGTGTACTTCTCGCCCGCGGGCCGGACAACAGCCTGGATCTCAGCAGAGTTGATCAACCGGGTGATGTCCGCGTTGTACACAATGCTCGAGGGAAGAGTGTACTCAGACTTGGCCGACGCGGTGGTCTCAGAGCCCCAGATCGAGTCGAGCGCAGAGAACGCAGACTCGGTCCAGATAACGAAACGGCCAATGTGGCCACCAGGCGCGAGCTGGAGAACAGACAGAGTCTTGACGTTGACAACGTCAACACCGGGGATGTTGCGGAACGCCTTGACGAGCGACGCGCCCTCGGTGCCGTAGACAACAAGGGGACCACGGCGCTGGGTGTAGCGGCGGCCACGGAGCTTGCCCTTGCCGGCGCGGAGCTTGCGCGACTTGATGACCTTGATCACATCACGGTGAGCGCCAATGGCCTTGAGGACAGCGACGGCGTCCTTGGTCTTGGTGAGCGACTCGACGTCGTTGGAAACAACAAGGGGAACCTCGGGGACGGTCTCGACGCGGTGGCCGCGGGCGAGAACGAGAGGAGCGACAGCCGAAGCGGCGATGGCAGCGGCGGTAGCAAAGCGCTTCTGGTTGAGGTTGATCTTGACGTGCCACTTACGCCAGGTCTTGGTGGGCGCGAACATACGACCGCCACGGCACATGTTGCCAAAGGCAGCCTGGCCGGCACGGTGGGTACCACCGCCGGAGACACGGGGGATACGGGCAACAGCGCGACCGGTACCTGCGCTTTTGTTAGCCTCCAACAGAGCAAAACAGAGCCAGAAATGTCACAACAACTCACCCCACGACTCAGCAGAGGTCTGGTGGCCAGCCTTCTCGGAGACGGCGTAAGCCTGACGCTTGTTCTTGGCGACGCCAGTGTAGACGGTGTGCACGATATCGGCACGGATGGGGGTCTTGAAGACGGCGGGAAGCGCGACGGTCTTGTCGGTGACCTCGCCGGCGGTCGAGAAGACCGAGATCTGGGGTCGGAAGGACATTTTCGGAGGCGGGGAGGGTTGTCGGTGGTGGGGTTGTCGGGGTTGGCGGGGTTGGCGGATGGCGTGGACGACTCGGCTCGAGAAGGAGGAGAAGAGCAGAGGCGGTCGTGGAGTTTTAGGCCCAGGGCGCAAAGACGCAGAACTCCTCGGCCGGCGCCGCAGCCGCCGCAAAACTGCGCCGCGCGCCTCGCGGACAGCGCGCACAAGGCCCGCGCGCTCTACGGCACACACCCCTCGGCGTGCGCACACTGTGCACTGTGACTGTCTATTCCCGATTCGACCAGGGCTGTGCCCTACACGCACGCCGTGCACGACCCCCCTCACCGCGCTGACACGCCCACGCGCCGCGCGTCCCAGACGTAGACCATCTCGTCCCAGCCCGCGGTGCAGACCCAGCCGGGCTCGCCCCACAGCGACCAGTCCGCGCCCACGACGAACTCCGTGTGCGCGCCAAACAGCGCGCGTTGTGCGCCCTTCAGCGCGCGCTGTGCGCCCCCGCCCGCCGCGCTCGCGTCCTCCCACACCCGCGCCGTCATGTCGTATCCCGCGCTCAGCAACACCTCCCCCGCGTGGGGGGACCAGCTCACCCGCCGCACCGCGTACTCGTGGCCCCGCAGCTCGTTCACCGGGCCCCCGCCCCCGCCCCCGCCCGCGCCCCCGCCCGCGCCCCCGCCCGCGTACCGCAGATCCCACACCCGCACCCGCGCGTCCACCCCGCCCGTCGCCACTACCTCCGGCCGGTACTTGTTCCAGTCCACGCTCAGCACCTCCGCCCCGTTGTGCGCAACAACGCTGTTCACCGGCCCCGGCCCCGTCCGCGGGTCCCAGATCCGCAGCGCCGAGTCGCTCGATACCGACGCAATCACGGAGCTGTTGGTCGGCGAGTACACCGCCGCGTACGTACACGATAGCGGCGCGTCCGTCGGCCGCAACGTAGCAATCGATCCCGCCCGTGCTGGCGACCACTGAGTCCTTGTTAGCCTTCTGCTGCTGCTGCTGCTGCTGCCGCCGTTTCCATGGCACTTACAATCTTCACCAGCCCATCCCAGCTCGACGTACAGAACGTCGTCTTCTCAACCATGTTCCAGTTCGCCGAAAACACCTCCCGTGTGTGTTCTCTCCAGCTTCGTATCGGGTAATCCTACGTGTCCCAGTCAGCATTCGTCGAACTCACACCCCACCATCAACTCACACTCAATGTAATATCAAACAGCTTCACACTGCCATCTCCCGTCGCAGTCACAATCTGATTCTCGTGCGTCTCCGACCACGCACAATCAAACAATCCATCCTGCGTATCAAACCACTTCTCGGCCACGATCCCGTTCGCCGTCAAACCAAGTATATACAGCCGTCCATTCCCCACAAGTCCAAAGTTCGCCGACGCCGCTACCGCAAGCTTGCTATCGTAAAACGGCGAATACTGCACCGCATACCCATTGAACCCTGTCGTGCGGTACCCAAACATCCTTCCCGTCTGTGTGGTGCTTGCTGTGTGATCTCAACCACCCCACAGTCCTCCCTTCGATCTGCTGCGATCTTCCAAGAACCCAACCGTTGCTGGATCTGTATTCAACAAAACACTCTCGCCAATCCACATTAACGCAGCAGTCACTTCTTCTTTTCGTTCATGTACTCGAGATCGCCACCCGTGAATCTCTCGTTCATCCACGTCAACCGCAGCACATCGCCGTCCATCAGATCCCATGAAACTCCCCAGCCTTCAGAAAAAGTCACGTGTCAAATCACGTGCATCACGCTCAACGCAAATTTCGTCCCGACGGTATTCGCGATTCACGTTCCACCAGCCTGCCTACCGTTTCTCCTTTCTATACGTCCGTCCACAATGGCTCTCCGACGCGCGAGCTGTTGCCTCTCGGCACTCACGCAAACTGCCAAATTCTTGCGGACATCATCCATTGCGTTCCCGCCAGCACTCACCGCGCAGCGCAGAACCTATGCCGACGACGCACCTGCCGCTGCACCAACCGACGCTAATGCCGGTGCTTCGCTGAGAGGCAACTCGAACTCCTCGCGTGTTCTCCGCGCAATTCACAACATCCCCGACGAAACGTCCAGCAGACCCAGTAGAGAAGCGCGGTCGCGAAACTCACCGTCATCTCAAACCGTGCCGGGTACTACGTTTCAGATTTCGTCGGCGCCAATCAATAACAGACTCTTTGGTGATCTTGTCGAAGCACCGGGAATCCGGTTTGTTTCGCAACATCTTCACGACTCGGCGCAACCTATTCCGCTCGAGAAACGAAACCCGGTCGGAAAAGTCTATGTTCGTCATAAATGGCACGCACGGTTCGAGCGAAACAACACCCACATGACATTCACTGCTGTCTACCTCGACGTTCGAAACCCGTACTCACTTCCAGGTGAAGATGTTCTCTTCTCCTTGTCTACCGGAAACGTTGGGTTCAAGGGTTCCGCAGAAGGTAACCCCGAAGCAACTTACCAACTTACTCTCAAGTTTGTCTCCGAAATCCTCAATCGCAATTATCTCAACAAGCCTATCGAGCTCGTGCTCTCGGGATACCACGGTACTCGCAACTTCTTCATCCCTCTCTTCCGTGGCCGTGAAACTGAAAGTATACGACACCTCATCTGCCGCGTAACTGACGGCACGAAACTGAGACACGGAGGCCAGCGACCCCGTGCACACAGACGTATTTAATTTGGTTTTGTATCATCTTGGTTTTGAAGTGTTTTTACTGTACATATACATTCATAATCAAATGCCCCATCCATAAAATTACCAATGCTTGAAATCAATGATATGCTCTTTCAGTCCCGCCAACACCGCTCGTACCTGTTTTCGTTCAAGTCCTTCCTTCGCAGGCACATCCTCAAACGCAACCCTTCCATTCATATACTTTGCAACCTTCCAAAAAACACCTCGTAGTTCCTCATCCTGCTTCTCAATCATCTTCTCCATCCATTTGCGTTCAGTCACATTCGCATGCCCAGGTTCAACAAGTACACTAGTCCCAAACTCATCGCCACCATCATCTCCGTCATATGTCGACACTGACTCGGGTGAAGTAGATACCGTGCTCTCCGATTCCGTACTTCGTTCAGCAATACGAACAGCTCGTTTAATTCTCCAATCAATCACAAGCAATACAAACGTACGCAGCTGTACAAGATACGCATGTCGTAGCATCCACGCAAGTGCTTCAAGGTATGTACTCTTAAGTTCCGGTTTATCCATCAGTAATCCAAACGGTCTCGGTTCGCGATTCGACAATGACTCGAGTAATCGAGGAAGTGTGATTCCCAGACTTCCAAATTGCCTGTGAAATTGACTCGCGTGGTCGGGAAGATGCGACATTGGCGCAACGGGTGATAGTGTATAGATGCACCGTCTGTGAAGTGGAAGAACCAACCGCGCAAGACGCCAATGTATCAAGCTACGTGTAAACGTCTCGACGTCGAGTATCGACAGATCCAGCTGTGCTGCTACTTTCGTCAATCTGTAATTCGATTGTCAGTTACCAAAATCATCGTTCATGCATCAAGGCAAGCAAATGAAGCCACTCACGTCACAGTCGGTGAAGCAGACACCATGAATTTTGCAAACGCACTCCGGCCGTCAATCTGCAGCACTGCCAGCACCCGCCCATAATTCTCAGGACTCTCAAGCATAAGCAACGCATGCTCCATAAACGGCAGTCCAGTCGCAGTACTCTGTGTCATTGCCGAAGCAGTCACAAACGAAGACGAAAGAGAAGAATTAAGACCATTTCCGCCGCCGCCGCCGCCGCCGGCGCCGCTCGCGCTTGTAGCATCGTCGTTATCATCACAATCATCTGTAGTTAGATAGAACCCAGGAACAAGATAATCTGACTGTGACGGGATCATAGATGAATGCATCTGCACTGGAATTTGAAACGAGCACGGCATCCCGTTAATCTCGACGGATGCAATCGCACCCCGTCTGATTGCGTTGAATATCTGCATCATCACCTGCGCTAGCTGCGTTTGCTGCACAATTGTAATCCAAGTACCTTCCGGCGTCGTCGCACCCGATCTTTCGCGTACACTCTGGATCAACTCAATCTGACTCGTCACATACTGTGTCCTGTACTGCTCATACCGCAACACCTGAGCAAGTGGTAACGCAACGTAATCGTACAACTCCTGCAACCGCGAAACATACTCAAGTTCAGGGGGATCGAGCGCAAACACAATGTGAAACATACTGAGTGCGTCTGAATTAGCAAGATTGGGATTACTTCGACTCGGTCTTAATCGAGGAGACGGCGCCGCAGATGACGACGGTCGCGATGAATACTGGTCTGAATTGTCAAGAGAGGATAAAGCTTCTGCGAGAGCTCGAGGTTGCACGGGCGTGTCTTCGGTATCGTTTGCATTAATTCGGAACGCGTGAAGCATGTTGTTGATATTTGCATCCATTCCACTGCCTTCGTCATCTCCGTCATCGTCGTCGTCATCATCGTTATCATCATCCATAATCTGTGACGACGCAAGACTGCTTCCCGGATTCGTACTTGTGCCCGTTCTATCCGCAGTACTACTATCCCGCTCAAACTCATCCCATCCATTGTTACTACTTGCTCTCTCCAAGTCAGACCAAAACGAAGTTGACGCAGCCGACCCTGTCGCGGTGGTATTTGTGACAGTTCCACTCGCAGTATTCGTTCCTCTTTTCCACCGTCGCATCCGTTCCCGAACACTTCGTCGCCACGATCCATCGGCGCGAACATGCATCGGATGCCCAAGAAACGCAATCTCATCAACTGAAAACTCAAATTTCGCGTCACACATGCTCTTTCGCGGACAAAGCAATGCAGCTAGAAGTTCTGTCTCGTAGCCAAACAACTGCTCTGCTGACGACTGCAGTCGTCGAGACGTAGCACTGCTTACACTACCAGTGTTTAGACTATTTGTGCGAGCTCGCACTTTCACTTTGTTGTCATCGCCGCCTTGTGACTCATCATCCGCAATTTGCTCCACACTGGAATTCCGTTTATGATGTGTTGAGCTGCCTGTAAAATGCGACGCACCAGCCGTATCAGCAATACTACTTTTGCGTGACAGCGCCAAATACGTCGTCTGAGGGGTATCGGTTAATCCGAAAACCCGCGGAGAGCTCTGACCGCTATCTGTTTGCGCAGAAAGCATCGGCGTGCGAAGTGCCATGCTTGGACGAGGTGAAACCGTAGAAAACATAGATGACGGCTCAGATGCCATGATGCCGTCCTGCGGCTTTACTAGCGGCGTCTCAAACGGCGCTACTCGCGACCCATCAATTGCAAATCGTCCATCAAGCGTGGGTCCGTGGTCTCGTCGATGTCGTCCTTGTGTTACACCTCTTTGATGTACAGGCATCCGTCGTCGATGTCTATGCTTTCTTTTCCTCGTAGTGGTTTCCACAGGCGGTTTTACAACCACCTCGGTATCCCTCTGTCTTCCTCTTTGTACCGCTGGCGTGGAGAGCGGCGCAATTGCAGGTGATCCTGCCAAACTTGTAAAGATAGCGCCAATTCTGTTCATTGCTGATGATGACGACGACCGCTTTCTATCAGGCGACACATTCCCACGAGGTGACGGCGACCGAACCCTTCGGCCTTTACCGCGACGCACGTCGTCAATCGCATCTAGCATCAATTGTTCCACGTCTGCATCATCTGACGCGTTTGAATTGTACGCCGAGTCATACCCATACTCTCCACCTTCCCAGTCCACATCATATTCCTCCTCCTCCTCCTCCTCCTCCTCATCATCATCATCATCATCATCATCATCGTCAAAATCATCGTCATCAAAATCTCCATCATCATCCGACTTTGAAAACGATCTCCATAACGACGCGGAAGAAGTCGAGCTTGTAGGCGATGAAGGTGGCGACTCAAATCTGTACAGTTGACCTCCAGCCGTCTGTGGTCGCAAAGAGCCAGATCCAGGTCCTGTACTCGATGCCATTAACGAAGGAGAGGCCGGAAGCGAGTATGTCCCGCTCGATTCGCGTTGCTGCTTGATCTTCGTCGACAACGCAGACTGCGTCGGAGTGGATCTATATCCCGGTATAACAGTACTTGGTACATTTTCCTCCACTGTTGCAGGCCCACTAACGCTACCCCCAGCGCCAGTCGATCCAGATTGAGAGCCCGGAACGTGGGGAGTATATGGAACCTGCGGATAACTAAAGACAAACTGCGGGCCGGATGGCGTTGTAGCAAACAAGAGAATTCCTCGCAAACAAGAAAGTGGATTTCCTCGTGCAGCAATGTCTGTTCCACCAAAACCACCGCCGCTGGCGACACCGCTGCTAGGTGGAATGCTCATGGTGTGAGAAACGATCTGAAGCGATTCGAGTGATTCAAGAGACTAAAACTAATGAACGGTCCGCGCGGGTTGTCTGAGACCCCAATTATGGGGCAAATTTGTCGCACATGCAAAGCAGTATTGCATACAGTTTGCACCAGCTATATGAAAAGGAAATCGAAACTGATCTTTGTACGTATATCGCGTTCAAGGCCGACGGTGCTCGTATCACGTTAAGCATTAGCATATGCCGTATGGTGCAGGCACAAGCTCGCAAACCCAAAGGTACAAACAGCCTCAGATTTACACGCAGCCAGTCCAAAAAAACCGCCACGTGACTTTTCTCACCGTTTTTACATATACATCACCAACCCTTATCTGCACTTTTGAATGCAGACTTCACGCAAACTGGTGCAGCACAAAAAAACGGGTACGTGATACTTGTGTTTCTGTATCGCATTTGTGCTGTGCTTTAGGAATCGCGCGTTTGTTTTCTTGACGCGTGCTGGTTTTCCAGAAACGCGTCCACTTGCCTACATATACCTTGCACAGATATCGTGCGTGATCGGCTCTAACTGCATATTTAAAGCGCATCTACAAAGATCAGAAGCTATATGATAAGCAAGAGTTGACATAAAATTACAATACTTTGCAACACGAGTACCGGTGCAAAGGCGGGGGTGAGCAGACTGGAAGAGCAGCTAGCTATAAGAGCCGTATAAAACCATAATGAGGAAAAAAGAGGAACAGATAAGCCAATCAAAGTCAAACAAAAAAAAAAAAAGCTGAACAAACCGAGCGCCTGCACTATGCAGTGAAACAGATCTTAGAGCCCTCCTGTAGTCGCGAAACTTCAACCGCCGAAGGCTTGGCCGACACAGCGGGCGTCTGGTTGCGGGTGGCCGGAGTCGACCGGTTGTGTGTCATGTGGCTCTGAACCAGGTGACCGGCAGCAAGAGCAGCGCACAGCGACAGCTCACCGGCAAGGACACCCGACGCAACAATCTTAGCAAGCTGGCGAGCGTTATCGCCGGGGTTGGTAGGATGAGGACCACGAACACCGAGCATATCAAGAACCGCAGCCTGAGGCTCAAGAATGGTACCACCACCTAAAATAGTCAGTCTGATGTCACATCATCAAATAAAGTATAAAAAAAACCTACCAATAGTACCAACTTCAATCGATGGCATCGACACGGAAATCTGCAGGTTACCACCAACGTTCTTCATCAGTGTGATACAGTTGGAACTCTCGACATTCTGCGCCGGATCCTGACCGGTAGCAAGATAAATCGCAGTGACAAGGTTAGCCGCCTGAGCGTTGAAGCCACCGACACTGCCAGCCATGGCACTACCAATCAAGTTCTTGCTGATGTTCAGTTCAACCATAGCATCAACGTCACTTTTCAGTACAGATCGCACAACATCGCCCGGAACAACAGCCTCGGCAACAACACTCTTGCCGCGTCCCTCGATCCAGTTGATCGCCGCCGGCTTCTTATCCGTACAGTAATTACCAGAAACGGAAATAACCTCCATATCAGGGAAGCCAGCAGACTCCTGCATCACCTTAAGAGCATGCTCGGTACCTTTGGAAATCATGTTCATACCCATAGCATCGCCAGTGGTAGTACGGAACCGAACATAAAGCAAACTTCCAGCAATGGCAGTTTGAAGCGAGCTCAAGCGAGCAAATCGTGAAGTAGAGTCAAAGGCCTTCTTCATGGCACGCTGGCCTTCCTCAGAGTCGAGCCAAATTTTGGCAGTACCAGCACGCGCAAGACTAGGGAAAGACAAGCATGGGCCACGAGTCATGCCATCGTTAAGAAGCACGGTGGTGACACCACCACCAGCGTTCATAGCCTTGCAACCACGCATCGTCGAGGCAACCAAGCAACCTTCCGTAGTAGCCATGGGAATGTAGTACTTCTTGTTATCGATAATCAAGGGTCCGGCGACACCAACAGGAAGGGGCATGTAACCGACCACATTCTCACAGCACGCGCCAAAAACGCGGGCAAAGTCGTAATGCTGGTACGGCAGGCTAGACTTCTCCAGGTTGCAATCCTCAAGCGAACGCGAAACAACGGCACGACGAATAAACACGGCGCGAGTGTAGTCGCCAAGCTGCTTCTCAAGAGCGTAGAGAGGAATTTTGCCAGCACGAGTAAGACTAATGATATCTTCATCGTGAAGCTCTTTCGTGCGGCCAGCCTTGACCAAAGCAATAGCTTCCTCCTGTGGCAAAATACGAGGCTTAGACTTAATGACAAGCTCAACAGCGTCATCGTCAGAATCCTTATCAGACTGGTCGGTGACGCTTGAGGATTCGACAGAAGTAGCAGTCGACGAAGCGTGACCACTAGGGAACTTCTGAGGAACCTCGATCATCTTCTCAACAATTTTCACTTGAGGAGCAATGACGTTGCTCTGTGAAGCCTGGAAAAGGTACATGTTAAGCCCAACGCTGATGGCAAGAACAACCGCGAACCATTTGCTGAGAACAGGGTCACCAATAGTTTTACTCCAGGACTCAAAGAATGAAAGTACGGCGTTCTCAAGATCAGAAGACTCAGGCATGAGATAGTAGTCCACGGGAGGAAGAACAGTAACGACAAGGCTGTCGACAGAAAATTGGGTGGTTAGCGACCAGAGGGCGGGGACAACAACGTAAGGATCAACTGTGGCGGAAGTGCCCTTATGTTCGCGGAATGGAGCAGTGGTAAGATTGAAGACGTTGAGCATAGCAAACGCGACAACCATGAGAATCTTGAAAGTCGCAATCGACGAGTCCTTGAAGGTCTTGCCAAATAGAACAGTCTCTCCGGACGAAACGCCTTCGCTTTCATCAACACTCTCAGCTACACTCTCGGCAACAACCTCAGAAACACCGTCCTCCTCAAGAGTTTTGCGAATGGCAATGTGACGCTTAATACGGTTAAACTCGAGCTTGATGCTAAGGATGGCGACGTAGAAAGTGAAGAGCATGATCATGTCAAACACGAGGATCCAGACAGCGAGAAAGCAGAATTGACGGAGACCACCGACACCGCTGTTAGCACCTGCAACAAAGACGAGAGTTTCGATAGCATAGTCCAGGCAAATCTTCGGACTTTTCTGTTCAACAGCACGGACGACGTCGCCAATGGTGGGCTTGTTAGACGACTTGAGAGCTGCCTTTGCGAGAGTTGTGTAACCCTCAAATCCAACGGTAACGACAAGGAACGGAAGACCTTCTGAAAGCAGAACCATGCTAATGGGCACACCCATGTAGGTGGTGGTGACAAGCGCGAAAAGGAATGCGAATGAAGAGGACATTAACACAGTAACGGTCAGCCATGCATGAGAGCCCACACGACGCATAGCCATGTAGAGTGAAATGAAGGTTAGGTACATAGCGCCATATGCAAGTCCCATAATGAGCACGTCAAACGTCTCAGCGTTCTAGCCCGGTCAGTGAATGTTACACAAAAAATGCTAGAAAAAGGAGAACTCACTCGAAGCTGCTGCATAAAGCGCGAATAGCTGAATTTCAAGTAGTCGAGCCATGAAAAGCCGCGGCGAGTCGTAGTTTGGTGCCAAAGCCAGCCGTTGGGCGAAGAGCGCGAGACGGTTTCCGAGGAGTCGTCGGAGTCGGAAGCAGCGGAGGGAACGAGTTCGCGCACGGAGTCTGACCACTGAGAAAGCTCATCGTAGGGAACAAGCACATTGAGAGTGTTGGGCTCGGTGGCGGAAAGCTCAGAGTTGTTAACGTAAGGCAATGGGACGTCGGCATCGTTGAAATGGAGCTGGACAAAGGCGAAGTGCGAAACGGAGGAGTACTTTGCGGGGTCGTCAATTTGGTTCCATTCGGCGACCGAGTTGGTGGCGGACTTCAACAAGTGGGCCGGAGACAGCTGAGGCGACGCCGACGGCAACGAGACAGACAGAATTGAGAGATAGGCGGTCGACGCCAAGAGGCCGATGAAGACGATGGCATGGATGGGACGCACAGAGGCCGGGCGAGCGACAGCAGTCGCTACGCGAGCGATGACGTTGGTCATCGCAAGACACGCCGAAGGCACGCGGACAGTTGGGGGGAAAAAGAGTGACAGGAGCCGACGAGTCCACGAAGCGGAAAGGCCAGAAAAATTTCTTGCGACGAGGAGGGCAGAGGAAGGTGGAATTGGGGCGGCCGCGACGTGAAGACGAACGAGAAACGCGCGAGACAGGACGAACAGCTGCGGAGAGACGGCGGAGAAATGTTAGGGCGAGCGAGACACGACAAGCAGTATAAGCAAGGAGAGCGCAGAAGCAGAAGCATCGCCGGGCAGTCTCGGTTCGAACCTTAAATGCCCGAGCGGCCTTCCGAGTACGGACACGATATGCTCGCATTCGGCTACCGGCAGAGGCGTATATAATATACGCACCGCGTCTCACGTAAACACATTGTTGTACGGCGACAATATCAAAAGACTGCACTTTACACAACTTGCATCCAAATTACATATTATACATACAAAAATACAAGAAAGCTCTTTTGTAAATGCTTTGCTATAAAAACCTTCCAAAACTCCCGAAATGCAGTAAGCGCCACCCCAGATACGCTCGTGATCCCCATAACCGTACCCCACACAGCAAACACCAGTTCACGTCTCTCCGCATTCTGAGCAGAGTCTCCGCGGAGATACACACAAAAATTAGCGTACTACATGACGATCGCTGACATCGAGTATGAAGTCATGACCAGCAGCATCATTTGAACTATCGCCCACACGAACGGGATCCACGTTGACATCGCAAAAGAGCCCGCGGTGTATATAAGACCGAGACTACACGAAAACCAGTTAGCAAAATCCTCTATCAGAATTGCAAAAAAAGTTAAACTCACATAGCTCCAACAATACTCCCGCTGATCGTTCCTCCTGCTATGGCAACAATGCCATACACCGTGAAAATAACAAGCGTGAACGATCGTTTTTTACTCATCAGCACAGCCCACGTCGCAGCACTCATATGTACAATAAAAAACATTATTAACGTCCATAGTAATGTGAACCTCCATATGTCTTTCCCATGATACAGGTAGTATGATGAATTGAATGAAGCTCCCGTCGGCCATACCAGAGATGGAAATGGAGGTGTCTCGTATCCGTACGGAATATAAACCGACCCAATTCTATCTCACTATTAGCATGTAGCAAAAACGCTCAAAAACAAGTCAACAAACCTTGGATCCGACATTGCGACGACGCACAACGGGTGCGACACAGTCTCCAGCTACTCAAGCTCATGCTCGTGTGGTTCAAAGGCTTCGCGATGAATTGCGCGCCGCGGCTTAATTGCCGTTGGGAGTTCAGAGTCGCACCGGGTAACACACACCGCGCCGCACACGCCGCCTCTTCGGGTTAAGCCTTCTGGAACTTTCAACGCGTCTCGGCAGGTTAAAATATCAGTTCGTCGAGATCCCTCGACTGTCCCCGCATCGTATTCATACTTCACACACTTGACGTACAATTTACTAGTTGCAACCTACAACCTCAAACGCAACAGTGTTAGAGCTTTTGTGCTAGTGATTTATACACAGTATATCAACAAAAATGTCAGAGGCTGATAAGGTAAGTTCTCGTTACTTCGTGCTCTGATCCGTGTTCGCTAACTCTCCCAGTTCAAAGCTCTCGGTAACGAGTTCTTTGCGAAAAAGCAGTACGACGAGGCTATTGATGCTTTCACTAAGGCTATTGAAGCATCACCTACCCCAAATCACATTCTATACTCCAACCGATCCGGATCATACGCTTCGAAGAAGGATTTTGCTGCTGCACTTGCCGACGCTGAGGAATGCATCAAGATTTCGCCAACATGGGCCAAAGGGTACACTCGCAAGGCTACTGCCTATCACGGACAGGGCAATCTTATTGGTGCCAAGGATGCTTACGAGGAAGCATTGAAGATTGATCCAAACAACGCGCAGGCCAAAAGTGGGCTGAAGGCTGTTGAAGAAGCCATTGAGCAGGAGGCTGAAGGCGAAGGTGCTGGTGACATGGGTATCGGTCAGATGTTTGACGACCGCACTATGTGGGCTAAGCTTGCTGGAAATCCCAAGACAAGCGGATTTTTGGGCGACCCTGCTTTTGTTGAGAAGCTGAAACGGATCCAGAAGAATCCTGCGACGGCTAGCCAAGAAATGATGTCTGATCCACGAATGATGTCCGTCATCTCTGTTCTTCTTGGTATTGACTTCGGCATGCCTAACGGAAACCCTCCTCAAGAGGATACTCCTATGCCCGATGCGCCCAAAACCGAGCCTACACCCAAGGCGAAGACACCAGAACCTGAGCCGGAACCTGAGCCAGAAGAGGAGGACGAGGAGACGAAGAACAAGAAGCTTGCTGATGAAGCAAAGCAGCTGGGAAACAAGGAGTACAAGGCGCGCAAATTCGACGAAGCCATTGCACAGTACGAGAAGGCGTGGAATCTGCACAAGGATGTCACATACCTCAACAACCTTGCTGCCGCCGAGTTTGAGAAGGGCGATTTGGAAGGCTGCATCAAGACTTGTGAGCGAGCCATTGATGAAGGTCGTGAGATGCATACCGACTACAAGGTCATTGCCAAATCATTTGCGCGTATTGGTACTGCCTATCACAAGCTAGGCGATCTTGAAAAGGCGATTCTGAACTACAACAAATCGCTCACCGAGCACCGTACTCCTGACGTTCTCTCGAAGCTGCGTGCTCTTGAGAAAGAGAAGAAGCAGAAGGACATCGAGGCTTACATTGACCCCGAGAAGGCTGAGCAGGCCCGCGAGGAAGGAAACGCTTACTTTAAGGCTGCGGACTGGCCCAATGCCGTTAAGGCTTATAGTGAGATGATCAAGCGCGCGCCTGACGATCCGCGTGGTTACAGTAACCGCGCTGCTGCGTATGCCAAGCTTTTGTCGTTCCCCGAGGCTGTTCGGGATTGCGACACTGCGATCTCGAAGGATCCCAAGTTTTTGCGCGCGTACATTCGGAAAGCGAACGCGATGTTCGCGATGCGGGATTACGCGCCATGTGTCAAAGTTCTGGACGAGGTTGCCGAGCTCGATGAGAAGCATGAGCATTTCAGCGAAATTGAGCAGCTTCGCTCCAAGGCTCTTGCTGCGCGGTTCCAGCCTGTCGAAGGTGAGACCCAGGAGCAGACTCTTGAGCGTGTTTCGCAGGATCCCGAAATCGTTGGTATTCTTCAGGACCCTGTCATGCAGTCTATCCTTGGCCAGGCTCGGGATAATCCAGCTGCGCTCAACGATCACATGAAGAACCCGGAGGTCCGCAAGAAAATCCAGCTTTTGATTGCATCTGGAATTATTCGCACGCGGTAGATGGACGGATGATGATGACGATGATGCTTAAAGGTACATAGCTTAACTCATTAATTTAACAAAAACTTTTATCGTTCAAAGGCAATTCACGACGATATGACAGCCCATTTTGTACACTCTAAAATTTCAAATCAAAACAACTCATAACGATTCGGATAGGACTGTCAATCCTAGTCCCAAAACGCCGTCGCACATTACATGGATACCAATAAACCACGCGGCAGCATAGAGCAATTTGGGCGAGAACACTGTCCATATAAACAAATGAGATCGGAGGACAAAGCATGCAATCATGACTGCGAGCAGCGCAATCGAGTGAAACGCGTGGGCTGCGGCCAGGAATGAAGCTGAGTACGACTCGTTTGAGTTTCGCGAGAGATTTGAAAGCGTGGAAAGTGTAATATAAATCGGGCCAGAGAAGTTGCTGAGGAACAAAAGAGCGCCGACTAGTGCTGGAACGTATTCTCCTACCCCATTGTATGCGTTAGATAGGTCCAGCGATGCAAGTGAGTTCGAGTTTCCGGATGCGAAAAACGTGACGTGTTGCCATATTAGCCCTGTAACTGTAATTGAAAGTGGTGATACTGTTGGTAAGCTACTGAGACGACGAAGGAGAGAATGCAGTGCGTTGTACAAGATGAAAAGTGGGATATTGGAAGGACGTGTCTGTGTGACGAGGATAACTTCGCTGATATAAAACATTCCGCGAACAAATCTGTAAGGGTCTTTCTCCTTGCGCCAAATAGTCGCAAACACATGGAAAGCAACAGCAATGGCAATTGCCAAATACACCGCACGAGCTCTCCGAATTAGCTCATTTGGGCCATGCATGATTGGCATCGTCCACTTTAGCAGATCCGGAGCATCTTCACCCGCATCGATTGCCGCAGACAGCTTGAACGACGCGAGCGAGATCACAGGGGTAAACGAACAGACAAACGCGACTGGGGAAGACATCTCGGAAAAAACGTAATATCGCAAGTTTTTAAAGATCAGAGTGATCTCAAAGAGAATCAGCATCCATAGCAGACCTGAGGACGCAGGCGCGTTGAGAAACTGCGCAATGTCAAAAGAACCAGAGTATTTTTGGCCCGTGTGGTGATAATGACGGATGACTGTGAGTACGACCAGTTGTAATACCCAGAGAGTTGCCGATCTCCGTGACTTTGCGCGTGAGCTCAGACTGAACTGTGTTGCAAACCATGCGGTTGCAATCCAATACCACAGATACTGTTCTTCCTCAACAAGACTGCTGGCAAACATTGAGGCTGTGTATAGTCCGGCACAGCCAATTAGCGCTAGTTTGCTAATATCTTTGGTGTCTATAAACCGAGTCACAGACATGAATGCCGCCCATGCTGTAATAGCGATGCCGAAAACCATAGTCGGAATATCGTAATTACTCGACGTTCGTGACAATACATGCTGGCTTGTGTGCAAAAAGCTGTAAAGCATTGACTCGCTTACATCGGCATCACTGCTGAAGATCTTCCATAATCCTCGTATTCGATCAATGTTATCCGAAGAGTCTGCTAGTCTTGTTGCATTCATCACAGGTTTCGAAAGCGACCCGAACGCTTCTTTAAGAATCCTATACATTTGTGCGCCGTTTTGTCTTAGCAGCATTGTTCTATGCTCAGAACTCCAGAATGGAAGAAACTCCGGTATGAAAACGCCAATGTTGTTCATCGGAAACGGGTGGCCTAGTAGTCCAGATATCGTAGCCACGACATCGGCTTGTTCGACCACACTGTAGTACTCGTAATTTTCAGTCACTGGCAGCGGTGCGGAGACAGTCGAATGCTTCAGTTTTTCCAACAATGGCGACGCAAAAAGAAGTGCAGAAGCAGTCTCGCCAGCTGACGATCCACCGTGATTTCCCATCTCATTCATTCCGTGATCGCCGCAGAGTACTATAAGGACATTATCTTCGCTTTCTTGCGCGTGCCTATACAGTCGCTCGACTATACCATCCATCTCCCGCAACTTTGTGGGCATAAAAGGACTCTTAGGGCCACCTTTGTGGCCAATATGGTCAACACCAAGATAATGAAGAACCATTGCGTCCCAATCTCTCATAGCAAGCTCGTCGTCTAGATGGCGAGTCACATTGTTATCCACTTCGGTGAAGTCCTATAGCTGTTAGCATTTCTCTTGGAAGAAAACACGACAATACTTACAGACACAAAAAAACTCGACGTGCCGTCCGTGCGCTCAAACATATCTGGGAACAGTTTGATCCAAGTATCATCCCCAAACATTGTAATTTTTCCCGAGCTCCTCACAATCTGCGCTAGCCAGCTATCCTGATGCCTCAGAGACGACGAGTCGTCAGACTCAGCAATGTTGAGCACTGCATCAAGAAAATTCGGGACGGAACCAGTCGTAAGTCCCTTGATACGCGGAAGAGTGACGGTGGGCGGGGCGGCGCGAGCGGTGAAGGGGAGTGCGTGGCCGGATGCAATCAAATTGTGGGTGAAGTGCATGGTTGAGTCGTTTGAAAACACAAAGTCACTGAAGCTGTTAGCCCATTTCTTGTAAAAACACTCGCATAGCTCACCTCCTCAAGGCGTCGACAAGCATAAAAACAATTCTGTCGAATACCACCGGCGCGACAACCTCCTCGACTGGCGCGTGTCCATGGAAGACAGGTTTGTACGGGAAGAACCCTTTTGCAAAAAACAAAAGGCCTAAACATTGTACCGCGACAAGACCTGCAAACAACGCGCGTGATAGCGCCATGTTACGGCAGTATTGACGCAATTGACGCGCTGCACTTGTTAATGGTGTAGTTGTATGGTGCGCGGCGTGTCGATGCTTCGGACGCGTCGAGGGTTCGAGGAGGTTTGTATTGCTTGGGACGAAGAATTGACTTTGGCGATGATTAAGCCGGCTCTACACTTCCATACGACGAGCCGCTCAATAGCACCCAGTTAAAACAACTACATTAGAAAGAAGATTGAGAAGATGATGGATATATACTCTAAATTAGTTACAGGATCTTTAAAAAAAAAACAAACGAGTTGTTTAGTAGAAGATAGGGATCTTGCCGGGCCAATCGATGGGGTTGTTGAATCGGAGACCACAGTCGAGGCTGTCAATGGTCTTGATCTCCTCGGGAGTGAGATCGAAGTCAGTCGAGTTCAGGTTCTCCTTGAGACGAGTGGCATTGTTCGACTTGGGGATGACAGCAATTCCGCGCTGGGTCGACCATCTGAGGAGGACCTGTGCGGTTGTCTTGCCGTGAGCAGACGCGATACCCTTGATGAGGTCCGAGGTGAGCAGGAGACCAGTCTTGAGAGCAGTGGAGTGGCCCATCTCAAGGAAGGACTGGGGACCGAAAGAAGAGTAGGCGGTCAGGGCAACGTTGTTAGCCTTGGCAAACTCGACAAGGACAGGCTGGGTGAGGTAGGGGTGGTGCTCGATCTGGAGGACGGCAGGGGGGATAGTGGCGGTGCGGAGGAGATCAAGGAGGAGACCAGCAGAGAAGTTGGAGACACCAATGTTCTTCGCAAGGCCGAGTCCGACAGCCTTCTCCATCTCAGCCCAGGTCTCGGCGATGGGGACCTTCTCGAACTCCATGGTGCCGGCATCGACATCGTAGAGAAGGTTCGGGGGGTAACGCTCCTTGGGGTCGACGTACTTCTGGGAGATGGGGAAGTGAATGAGCCAGAGATCAAAGTAATCAAGACCCCAGTCGGCCAGCGACTTCTTGGTCATCTCGATGACGTGCTCCCTAAGAGATCAATGTTAGCAAATGAAGACAGTAAAGATCAGCGTGTTCAGAATGACGTACTTCGAGTGGAAAGTGTTCCAGAGCTTGGAGGTGATAAAGAGCTCATCACGAGTGACGAGGCCGTCGGCAATGGCGCGGCGAACACCCTCACCAGCTTCCTTCTCATTGCCGTAGTCCTGAGCGCCGTCAAAGAGACGGTATCCGGCCTTGATGGCGTTGTAGACAGTGTCAGCGCAGCTGTCGTTGTTGACCTTCCAGAGGCCGAAGCCAACAAGAGGCATCTTGCGGCCGGTAGACGAGAGAGTGACGGACATTGCTGTGGATTTGAGAAGATATGGGGGGAGATCGACGGGCGGTGAGATCGAAAAGGCGATGAGGGAAGACACGAAGGTGGGGCGGAGGCCGAATATATAGACACGCTGGAGGGCTAAACGCGTTCTTCCCGCGCTTATACTTTATCCACGCAGGCCCGCGGCCCCGCCTATAGCGCGATCCAGCCGCGGGGCCGCGCAGGTCGCGCGCTGACGTCACTACCTGCTACCCACGCACCGCTCATTACACGTTATGTAATCATGTTTTCACAATTTCCCGCATAGATCGGCCAATTGTCTCACCAGCACAACAGTTGCGAGCTGGAGCGCACA
This sequence comes from Myxozyma udenii, assembly GCA_030705025.1. Classification (NCBI taxonomy): domain Eukaryota; kingdom Fungi; phylum Ascomycota; class Lipomycetes; order Lipomycetales; family Lipomycetaceae; genus Myxozyma; species Myxozyma udenii. The sequence goes on from JANIWG010000020.1 coordinate 45,565, forward strand.
TCGCGACGATCTCTGGCAGTTGAGGAGGAGGGGCAGTCTTTGGTGCAAAGTCCCGCTGCACTGCGCTGCGAAAGCTGCACACTGTCCGGCTAATTTGTGCGCACTGCGCGCGCGTTTATTATCCAGGTCTGCCTGATTGAGACATGTTCCCCTAACCCGCAGATGCCCTGAGCAGCGCTGCACCAGCCGCACGGAAGAATCCGTCGTCTCAGGACTGTTCAGCCAGATCAGTTCCTCTCCTCGCGAGTTCTGCCGGCATCTGAGGACGAACTTCACCAGCTCGATAACTTCTGAAAGCTATCTTTTTTGCTTTGAGCTACAAAAATACTTATTGGGTTAATTGAGTATTGCATAAAGCTTTTTTTCCGTTTGTTCTCACGAGCCACGGATCAAGAATTAAGACGCTGAACTGAGACGGGCACACGGCAGCAGCTCTAGCGATCCGGAATTATACTTGCACCAAACACATTCCGATTCAGGTTTTTATTCTTTGATTTTTGCACTATTTGAGGTGAAAACTAAAGGCTCAGTTAATATCAACTGATAATCTTTAGTTTGTCGTCTCCACCTTCGTGTTGTTCACAATCCTAGGAGTCCCGTCCCCGGTTAAAACGGTACGCTTGATTAACTCGAACATTTTCAAAATTCAACAGGCCAATTGAGTTGCACGGTCTTGAAGATGTTGAAAATAGTATACCATACAATGTTTCATAAGTGTGGTGTGATATCAGCAAGCATTCAAATGTGTGCGAATACTGAATTGTCATTTGCGTCAAGCGCTTTGCGGATACAAGGCACGGCGATTGCGCTTTCAGAAACTCATACAGTCATAGCAATTATGGCTTGCATTCATAATCTTTAAGTGATGTTGAAAATGTGCAACTTATTTCTGAATCATGCCTTTTGCTACTTAGGGGCATTAGACATCTCATGGGCGGCCGAGGCTGTGAGATATGCCGCATGCAACGCCTCCCACTCATCGCTCATATCATATGGCAGAGTCGCAGACAATACCAACACATGCTCACATATGCTATTAGTCGCAGCTATTTTTTTTCCAGTCAGTCGAAGTTTTTTAAAGGTTCGCAAGTTGCAAGTTTGCGACTCTGCATACTATGTTCGTTGATGAAGTAAGTTAGTAATAGTATTTATTATGTCTACGCGAGGAGGCTGTTCGTTGACGAAGTCCTTGCTACTAACTGACTGCAGGCCCACACTTGCGCTGAAGGCTCAGTTTTTATTTGAATGCTCCAATTAACTTGTATGTGTGACCATACGGCTTTGCTTTCAAACTCGCATGACTGGTCTGTGAAAAGTGAATTCAGTGCAGCCACTTTCTTGCACGGGTCAGTTTGTCAAGCACGCGTAACTCTTCAGTATTCACTTTGTGCATGCAACTCTTGCATATTTCAACTTACAAGCAGTAATTGCTCAACACAAATCTAATTTAATCTACATACATGCAACACCTAGACCCTATAAACACAACACCTACCGACCAACGGCTCCCGCGACCCTGTCCTCATTCCATCTCTCCAACCGCTCCTTACGTAAATGATAAATTCTCCGTACCCGTCTATACTCCTTCACAAATTGCGCAGCATCGACTCCTCTAGGACCGCCGCCAGCATCGAGAAACGAATGCGCAAGTGCCTCAGACACGTGCTCGGCTTCCGCAGTAGCAGCAGCCAAACGTGATCGCAACCGCCCCGACGAAAATGGCTGAACCGCATCATGCATTTGTTTTTCAAGTTCTCGCCATCTTGCCTCGTCCTGCTGAACAAGAGCAAGACTCGCCTCCGCCGGTTCGCGCGCCTGTGTTATCCGTGCTTCCTTTTCGAGGATACGTTGACCGACGGCTGAAATCTGTGATGAGAGCGCAGTGACTGCATCCAGATGCGCTGCTGCAGCAGGATGTGTCGCTTCGTAAAGTGAAGTAAGTGTCGCATCGTCATTGATTAGATCCGCGAGAACTGGACGAGACTTGTCGCGCACGACGGGAGGGATGAAGAAAGTGGGGACAGCAGTGCCGTTGGACACGCTGAGACCAGTAGATGGCGACGCTGGCGACGGCGGCGACGCCACAGGAATCGGCGATGATGTCCGCAATATATCTCGCTCTGTATGATACATTGCGGATGCCAATTGGATCTGGATTAACGAAGAAGTCTGGATGCAGACGGAGCTGTAATCTGATGTCAGATATATATCGAGGCAATCAATTATGGGATCCTCAGAGCTATTGCACTGACAAAAGACAGTGAGGCTTTGGTACTTTGTGCTGAGTCGAGTTGAGTTTTATTTAAATGGTGTCCGCGAGTGTGCGGTCTGTGTCCCGTAGTGGTACTTTTGTGCTGTTCGGCGCACCTTAATTAAGGAAGTCACCGCCGCACTTTACTCCCAACGCCAAATCATGCATGCGTCATACGAGCCAATACCAACGTATGCAGTCAAGACCTTCTTGAATTCCCACACTATTCTCACGTTCTCCTCGCGTACTTAGTACTGTACAGTGAGTATCGGAGCGTCAGATTTGCAGATTGGTGAAGTACTGCAAAGATTGCTGCGCTTAGCTCCTGTCGCGTTTCACGGACTTCATCAGATCACGCGAGTGCGGGGCAGCATTGATAAGGCCAGTTGAGCCCTCCCAAGTGCTGTTCCAGAGAATCCATGCACCAAGATTCTGACAGCATATGTGAGTTCCTGATTAATCTATTCTTTATTGGATTTTTATGCTTACACTACTGCAGTAGCCAAATACAGAGAAATTGGAAAAAAAAGATCAGCGCGACTATGCTCGCGCCTCAGAGCACTCCGGATCTAGATCCTATGAGGTGTCTACCACTGGATGTGGTGCACGACATTCTCGGATATCTGAATGACACATCATTTGCATTTATTATGAGTCTTCGTCTTGTGTCAAAACTATGGTGCGATCATATCGACGACTGTCCTCAAGCCTGGGTGCAGTTTGCGCTGCCAATGCAACTAGTATGCGACGAAGCCAGCACAAGCAGACAAAGAATAGTAAACCGAGCATTAAAGCTATGCGGAGCCGTTCTTTCATTCAAACATGTTTATTCAGAAGATAAGGTGCTGAATGCGCTTCAGAGCAAGATTTACTATGACTTTAGTGAATCAGTGGGTGCTCGACGGATCGAGGCACTTACGCCTGCCGCTGGCGACCGCAACGAGATTGATGACTACGAAGATTATTTGACAAGTCGGAGTCGGATAATAAAGAGGAATGATTTAGAAAACATATATAGTGGTGTTGTAAACGACAGGACCTCTAGACATGTTGATTCATTAATTGCAACTGGTGGTGGTCAGTCATTACGCGATGGAATCGGGTTCAGACATCGCAGGTTTGAAAATCGACTGTTTTTCAACACTGTTCCTCACTCAGATAAAGTATCAAATAGGCCTGTTTATTCATCTTACATTTCATTTGACGAAACCTGTGAGCGGTACATCTCTGCGCACAAGCTGCGTGGACTTCGAGTGAAAGGAAATCACAGTGGCTGGATGGACCCGTGGAAGATTCTACTTGAAGCACAAGTAGGACCACATGCATTTTTCGGCTACTATAGCGGTGAGACTGGGTGGCTTGATCTGCATATCAAAAGCTGGCAACCTTCGATGTGGACAACAGCAACGAATAAGTTTGGAAGAGTTGTTACCTGGGAAATGCTGGAACACGTGCAGTCTATCACGATGGATATATCATTCATGAATTTGTTCATCAACGCTATCAAGTCGGCTCCAGTTTTTTTAACCTCTCTTGTGTCATTGAAGTTTTGCGATCTACGTGAACACTATGAAGAAAATGATGATATATGTGAGTCCTTGTCAGTTGAAGCCGACGGTAGAGAACTCAGGTACAATTACGCTTGGTTTTCGGCGTTGGAATATCTCTCGATCGTTGGCAGACAATGTGGACGCAAGAGTTTGATTTCTCAGGGTTTGATTAAAAACATTCTCGAACAAGCGCCGTATTTGCATGTCTTGGAGATTCGAGATGTGAAAATGGTCAACGAATCCGAGCCGATTGATCTGAGGCGTAGTGACAGGCTAGAGTATGCTGATTTCAGCGGTGGCGATTTTGAGCTTCCGCTGCTTCCCGTCAGCTGCGTGTATGTTGGGCTTTCAGGGTCAGATAAGCGTATGCACATGGATCTGAGGAGCAAAAAACAATGGTGCGAATTGAGTTTGCTGGATCTTAGTGACAGCTCATGCACAGCAGAGGAACTGGGAGATGTGATGAGGAGCCGAGCGGCGAGGAATGTGACGCAGTTGAGTTTGCGGAGGTGTGCTAAAGCGTTGACAGGATCTGGGAAAGAGAAGGTGTGGCGCGCGATAGGGCCCTGGACGAGACGGATAGATCTGCGGGATAATAGCTCGGTAGACGAAGAAGACGTCAGAACGGTGGAACGGTATCATGCGAGCAAGAAGTATGACGAGGCACAAAGCATGACGGTGACCGTTGTTAGTAGCACGTCAGGCGATTTTCAGGACTTGGAGTACAAATGGCGGCGACTTGTGCACGTGCGGCAGTGTGCCGCTGCATCGAGCAGTTGCTTTGACGCCGTTGAAGAAGAATGTTTGTGCTGTCAGAGTGCGATATGATGGGCTACCGATGAGCGTGCGGCGTGTCGGCGTTTTTGGTGTGCGGCATTTGAAGGTAGTTATGAGTTTCAATTTACCAATTATATGGCCGAATCGGGAAATGTAATAGGACAATTTTCCGGATTGAGAGGTCTTTAGCTGCATTAATGAAGGGTATGGTCCAGTACTTATGATCGGATTAGGTATAGAGCGGCATAAAGAGTGGTCAGTGCAAGTCGACAGAATTCCAGAGGACGGTCCAAGAAATTACAGAGTTAGTGCGAAGCAAGGAGGCAGGCGGTTGAGTTGAAGTGGCAGCCGCACGCGTACACAGACCCAATTTGGAGGACCAGCCTTCCAAAGCTGTCGATGGGGTTAAGTAGATGAAGTACTCTCCGGGCGCATTAAACGGGTTGCGCCGGACCGTTATGTAGCTTAGCCAGTTATGTGTTTTCTTTGCGAACTTGTACATATATTCGTGCATGAGAAGTGTGGTATACTGCCACAAGAAGACCACAAAGTCCCGCCTCGCGCCTTGTATCCATTCTGCGGTGGCTGGGTTGTTGAATGATGAGGGATTGGACAATTGATTGATGGATAAACGGCTGATCGGCTGGGGCAGACAGGTGTCTGCTGTATAGTCGCGAGATCTGCGAGTGAGGCAGACGGCTTGAGAGCTGAACGCGTATACGACGCGTGCGACGCGTCCGTGACGCGTCGCGCAAACCTGGCCCGGGCACAAAGAAAAAGCTTATTTTGGATGCGGCGACCGGTGGCCCCAACAGCCTAACAGACGCGCAACAGCGGAGGTAGCCGAAGATAGTGTAAGTTTTCAAGTCAGTATATCTACCATGTATTTGAAAAGCAGTAAAGATGCAAAAAAACTGGACGGGGAAAACGCTGCAGAGGCGGCGAGCGGGAGGCTTCAAGGCAGGGAAGAGCTGGCGCCACGCGCGGTGGAGCGGCCCCCAGGACAGACGCGTGCAGAGTTTTTGGCGCGACAGCCCCCTTCGCAGCGGAAAAAACGCCCTCTCAGAACGCGCGACTCGTTCTCGGTTCGAGTCTCGCGCGTGCCGAATTCGCAGAAAGCGAAAACCCTCCCCCGTTTTCCCAATCGAGTCCACGCCGAACTTCCAACTGTACGCTGCTTGCCCCATTTCTGCTTTCGTTCGACCGTCTTTGTTCGGACTCGTCGGCGCTTTAAGGCTATCTGTACGCTGCCTCCCCGACCCCTCTCCTCCTTCTTCTCCGCCTCCCCGAACCTCCCACTGCCCGTCCTCCCCCCTTCACCACCGCTTCTCGTCCGCTGGTCTCTCGCTCACCGCCATGAACACCGCAGCGGAGCCGTCTTGGATGGACGCAAAGCGCATCGAGTCTGTCGAAAAAGTCGTTCTTGAGCGCGCCAAGATCGCCCGAGTACGTTTTTCCTGAAAGGTTCCTTCACAATCCCCATAACTCACATACTCCCGCGTTCTCCAGATCACCCGATTGCTGCAAAACAGACTGGCTCTTGCTTCTTTCAAGACCAAACGTGGCTGGGAACGACTTGATTTAGATGAAATTGAGCCCCGCGTGGCAGAAGAGGCCGCGGCCCGCCGCCTTTCGTCGACCGCCAACTCGCCTATCGATCACACCTCTCCTGTCGGCACCGTTCCTTCAAGTCAAACAACCATTGCTTCGGAGCCGATGACTGCAGCCACTTCGCAGACGTCTACAGGGGACCTATTTCCTGCTCCGGGATTCCCGCGGCGTCCAGTACCCGGTCAACGCTCTGTCTCGCACTCGGGTCGTCGGCCATCCACCAGCGCTGCAGCGACGTACCCTCTAGACTCGCAATCTCAGTCGATGGCTCGTTCCCAGCATAAACGTTCACGAACACTTTCGTACGAGCCAAGGCATCAACAACAGCAACTTGCTTCGAACTTCACTCCCTGGAAGTCTGGGCGCGACGGAGACGACGACTACGACCGTGACATGTTCCAGGTATCGCCGGTCAGCGGCGGAGCTAACATCTACAATACACCGACCCACCAGCAAGGACGCCTTCCAATGGCTCACCCAATGCGACTGAGTCAGTCTTCTCCCGTTTATCCGGGTCTTGCTCCCTCTCCAACGGACGCCAGATATGCAATGCCTGCGCAGATGCCTGTCGCCCATCCAGGACACATGTTCCATCATCCGGAACCTATGGCTATGCCTAACGGACTTCCAATGGCTGTGGCTTCAAGTCCAGTGAGACGACGACAAGCCCAGCCGCCTTCTGCAATGAAGCGCACACCTTCTACGGCCAAGCAGCACCGTCGCAACAAGAGCAGTGTTGCCTCAGTAGATGGTCCATTAACACCTGGATCAACAATTGCTACTCCTATGGGCCAAAAACAGAAGCGGCAGCAGAAGGCGCAAAGCATGCTGCCCCCACAGCCACAACAGATAACGTCGATGCCTGCTCCAAGGGAGCCGGAGCATAATGCTCGTCACGCAAGTCCGCCACGCACACCACCTCGTCGCATCGTCGCGCCTCACGATGACGGTCATCTTCGGCCACCGCCTTACTCAAGCCACACAAACGAAGAAGGCGCAGATTTACTGATGTACCTTGCGACATCCCCATCACCAGCTCAGCGGTCCGCGTTTGGATCATCTGGTACCCGCACTGCATACCCATCAACATCCTCTCTGCTCTCTACTCCTCCTTCACAGCAACGATCGCTCATGTTTGGTACTCCTACAGTTGGATCCTCGATGCAATCACCATCTGGGTTCAACTTTGCCGATTACGTCAATATCTTTACACCGTCTCCTGCGCAGCTTCCATGGCATGCGCGCACGCCCGTAATCACACCAGCTTCTCGTAGGTTGAGCTACGACCAGCCCGATTCTTCACCTACTCCATTCTCAGCTGGTTCGGTGGACGAGTCAGGTAAAGCATCCGCGTATGGAGAACACTCAAAGAAGGATCCAGAGACACCGAGCAAATCAACATCGACGACTCGGTCGTTTGGCACATTGAAAGTGGGCGGGTCTCTTGTTCCTTGATTGAGTACAGATGAGTCGGAGTTGTCGCATTGCAAAGGAAATGCCTGTTAGAATCTTAAGGGTAAGTAAAGGAGTTATTGTGGGAAACAAACGAGAGGCGAATGATTTGATCTGGGTTTATAAAGGAGAAGGGGGTTTAAGTGCTTTTGTATAATTGGCGGTAATATTTATGTGCTGTTTGAGAGGTGAATAAGTGACAAAGATAAAAAGCATTTGATGGGTACATGTATGTATTGTGTCTTTTCTACTTTTTTTCAGACTCGCTTCTTATTGCGTTGCTCGACAAGCTGCAACCTCAAAAGGACGAGTGGCTGATATATGAGTAAATATATAATATCTAATTGTTTAATCTCTACGTATGTATGTTAAGAATGTTTTTCGATGTATTTGTCAGGTATGCATGTGCTACACAGACATCCAGGCTGCTATGGAGCGAGACTCACGATGTACCAAGCTGCCATAGATTCCATTTTAAACCCTGAATTATACTTAAATAGAACAAAATGGCATGCCGGAATTAAGCATGATCACGTTCACAAAAGAGCGTTAAGGCGTGCATGTGTTCCAGGCTCATTTTGTAAATCATCAGAGTTTGTTCCCGAATCAAAAGCGCTCTCCTGCAGCACTTGCGCATATGACGCCAAGCGAGGAACGTAAAAAAGCATGCACATTGAGGCAAACCGTGTAGCTGGCCCAATTAAGCGGATTGTGTCTAGCTCATGGGAGTAAACAAAGAGTCCGCCAATTTCAAAATCCGTAGTATAAATCCCCGCCATCGCCCACTTTCCTTTCTCCCTTCCTTTCTCCCGCTTCACGCGTTATACCACGCACAGCACAGCAACACACTTACGACACCACCAACGCCCATCTTGGCAGTGCATCAGCTAACTTTGATTCTTCTAGTCCTCCCATATATTTAACGTTGCTCCCCGAGCGGGATTCAACTGACTGTGCTTTCTCTTGGTATGTATGGGTTTGTTGTATGTTGTTTGCTAACTGTTCCTTGTATTTGGTGTTGTACTTTCGGTTTTTTTTTTCGTTTTCTTTTTTCTTTTTTTTGGTTTTTGGATTGACATTGGAGTTTTTTTGAACGCGGAGTGCTTAGGTAAGTCATCATCCCTTTTCTTTCTTCTCGTTGGTGGCAACATAAGTGTGTTGTTGTCTGCGCGCTGGCTGCACGCGACACGGTGAACAAGCGAGGTAAGTGAAGTAGTTTGCTATGGAATGACAGCGTAACATCCTATGAGACACCTTCTGTATATGTAATAGTATCGATGCAATATAAAATTATAGCTTCTGTATAATTGTTACAAATTGTAAAAAAACAATCCGTACTGTTTGTTAAGACTCGTTGCACGCATGGCAATGAATCTCGCGATCGGGATGTGGGCGTTATAGACGCGTGCCGCGGCGAAACTTACAGGTACGACTAGCTTGTGTTTACATGTACAGCGCTATGTACGACGCGTTGCCGACGCGACGCGTCGACGCGCGGTACAGCCCATCAAGCACATACAACTGTGTACACTACTGCATTTTCCAAATTATCCGATGATGTTAATAGAAATTTCAGATTAGCCACTTGAAGCTATCAAAAGTAATCAGTAGTGCTTGTATTTGACACTCTTTAACTATAGTTGGCTTGATTTATATGGATCGGATCATGGCTTCACGATGAATTGGGAGGTTGAATATCACGATGCGCGTGCGGGAAAACACCGGAAAATGCAAACGCTGTCTGGCGCCTATAAAGTCGTTGCCTTGCCAAGAAGAAACGCAGAGGTAAACTACACACTTTTATGGCTGGCTGCTTTGAATGCTTCAAGTAATAGGACATGCAGGCTAAACATTCCGGACTTTTCCATATACATATGCATGTAGGCTCTCGTAAAATAAAGGACTGCCGCCGGCCCGCCGCGACAGACGGTTTGCGAGGCCGCACTCTTGGCTCGTGCGCGTACCGAATGTGCAGGGGCCACGCAGCCCTGACCGATAAGCTAATAAACCGCATTGTTTGTCAAGAGCTCTGGGCAGGGCGAGTTAAGAAGTGCCACGAGACATCAATGTTGCATCTCTATACTTCAATTAGAGACAGTCACGAAGCTGATGAATGCGACGAAGGAAACTGCTATGAGAATTGAAGATGCCGTATTAGCCGGGGCCGAATGATTACTGTATGCACAACGCGCGAGTGGGACCTGACGTGTCTTGAATTCTTATCAATCGGCTCAACGCACATCTGTCACTTACATTGTTGCAAACTCGCACACTCCACTTTCGGGTTTATTACAGCGGCGCTGTAGATAAAGCATTACTTGCCATCTCTGATGGTTTGACGAGTGAGTCGGAATTACAAATTATGACTGCGTCGATTATCATCAGCCACAAACTTCCAGTCGGAACGCACTACGAACGGTGGAGGTGACATGCTGTCAGATCAAAGTGAGCCGTAGAAATAGGGGCCAGATTCATGACTGATGGCTAGACTCGAAACGATAAGACGTGACAGGTGCTGCTTGCATGTTTTACATGACTTCGGATAACTTATGTATGGCTAGCACCTGAGAGAAGTTGAAAAGGCGCCTGATGCCCTCGTTTGACGTGCGCCGATTCTTCTTTCTTATTGTACCAGCTCGAGCTTCCATTTTTAAAACGCGCTCATAATGGCTGTCAGCGAGTTCGGCAAAGACGGTGAGGTGATTGTGCTGACGACATCTGTGTCGCCTGCGGAGGAGTATCAACAACCAGTTGTGCGTCCGTATGACCCCAGGACAAAATCCAAATGGAATCTTTTAAAAGAAGGATGGGCGTGGCATCGTCCGGGCACGACGCCTGAAGAAAAGAAACTTTTATTCAAGATTGATGCTGCGTTGTTGGTGTTTGGGTGCTTGTCTTCGTTTTCAAAGCAGCTGGATAATAGCTCGTTGACGAACGCGTATGCTTCGTGAGTAATCTGCCTGTTTCTTCTTTTGTTTAAAAGCTAATGAGATAGTGGCATGCAGCAGGATCTAAACATTGTCGGCAACGAACTCAATTATTTGAACGCAGTGTACTATTCCTCTTACCTGAGTTTCATGATTCCGGCCAGTTTCATGCTCACACGTCTTCCGATCCAGCGTGTCCTGCCAACCATGGAAGTCGCATGGGGTCTTTGCACTTTTGGTTGTGCATGGGCACGGAATGTACGTGATCTTTACGTCTGCCGATTTTTACTGGGAGGATGTGAAACTGTTGCGTATACGGGCTTGACTTACATTATTGGATCATGGTACTTGCGTGAGGAAATGGGTGTGAGAATGGCAATTTATAATATTGCGATTCCATTGGGTAGCATGTTTGCAGGATACCTTCAAACAGCGACATATACAAGTCTTCACGGTCGCGGTGGTCTTGAGGGATGGCGCTGGCTATTCATTGTGTGTTTCATCATCACGCTTGTTTGCGCCGTGTTTGGTTTCGTCTTCTTCCCCAACTCGCCTGAACTTACTAAACCTACATGGTGGCTATCTCAAAAAGAAATCGATCTTGCAAACGAGCGATTGAAGGAGGAAGGTATCAAGAAATTTGAGAAGAAAATCCAATGGAGGCCGTTGTTGCGTGTTCTCAAAGATTGGCCATGGTACCTATTCGTGTTTGCATGGTGTATGTACGATCAAAACAGTTACTTTGGCAGTACACCGTTTTCGCTTTACTTGAAAAATCACGAGCCTCCGATTTACTCCGTTCCGCAGATAAACAACTACCCTACCGTTGTGAAAGCAGTTGCGGTAGTCGCGACTTTGCTGGGTGGATACTACTCTGATAAGACCTTTGATCGATACTCGCCATGCTTGGTTAGTACGATTCTGGTTGCTATTGGGGCGATCATGTTGCGCGTGTACAACGTTTCTGAAGGTGGTCGACTCTTTGCCTTTTTTGTTTCGGGACCCGCAAGCGCAATGGGATCATTCCAAATGTCATGGGCATCAGACGTGTACAAGGATGACCCGGAAGCCCGCGCGTTGATCACCGCGTCAATGAACTGTATTGGCCAAGTATTCCTCGCTTGGGTTCCTATTTTCACGTTCCCCGTGTTGGATTCTCCTGTGTTTAAACGTGGATTCTCGTTCTCGGTCGCGACTTCAATCATGCACATTGCAATAGTTACTGCGATCTGGAGGTTCGAGAAGCATGACTTGAAAACCGGAAAGCGCAAGATCAAGGTTGCGTTTTATGACGCACCGCAAAGGGATGAGGATATGATAAGTGCAACTCCAGAGCCGGTTGCAAGCGAGAGTAAGGAGTCGGTCTAGATGTCCGTTAGTCTTAATTACATTACACACACATACACGAATGAAGAGATAGTTGCGTATGCGGTTACTCAAGTTATCTTGAACCTTTTCCTTAACGCGCATGCTCGTCGTAAGTTACGCGCAGAGATGCAACACGTACAATTAGCTATTGTCGTAATTGGCTCGAGTATATAAATGCGTTTCAGAATTTTACGGGGCTTTCGACTCGACTTTCGTAGAACTGATATAACTAATAGGGAAACTGGAGGAAGTGGCTGAGCACCGCAAAGCATCGATAAGTTGTAACGCGCAAGTCGAGTAGAGCAGCGAGGCGCTCTTTAAGCGATGGCGGGGAAGATTCACTTCGTCTTCGTCTCATATTTATCGTAGACACCATTGTACACACTTGCAGTTAACTAAAGTAATTTATTTGAAGTATAAACTACTGTAGAAAACAGTTTATTAAGAAAACTCTCACTTGCTTCACGCACTCACAAGTCTTCGACAGTTTGACGTAAATTTATCATCCATCAAGCGCGATACACAAAAGAAAATTTGAATACTTTATACTGTACACCGTTTCCAACAAAAAAGCCCAACACGCCAAAAAAAAAATGGAAGACTACACACTTCTTTCCATCTCCTTTCAAAAAAGAATTCAAACAAAAAATACAAACACGCTTTTGATTTAACACCAGAACTTGTAAACGCGAATGAAAATGCTCTTCTGCTTGAGCTCATTACGCTCCTGTTCGAGCTCGGCAATCAGAGCAGGAATGTCAACCTCACGACGACCGGACACAAGATCAGTGCGCGAGGGACGGACGAAAGAAGTGTGGAACCACATCTTGTACGCAGTGTAGAAAGCGAGAACGACAGGAGCAGCAAGGTAGGCCTGGAAGAAGTTGCTGGCGTTGGGAGTACCACCAGTGGGCCAGACAGCAATCCAGAACTGGGCGATGAGAACAAGAACGTTGAGAGTCAAACCAATCCACGAGCCAATGACACCGGGCTGCGAACGGAAAGCAAGCTCGTCAAGAGAGTGTCCCTGAATAGCCCAAGCGCGACGGAAAAGAATGTGCGCAAGGCAAATCGAGCCCCAGGTGAAAATGGACGAAAGACCGGAAAGAGCAAGAAGCCAGTTGAAGACATCACCCTCCTTGGGCGAAGCGACGACGAAGCCAAGAAGACCAAAGGCAGAGGTGACGATAATACCAGCAAGAGGACGACCAGCACGATCGATGTAACCAAGAATGGAAGGAGCCTGGCCCATCTCAGCAAGACAAGCGAGAGTACGAGAGCAACCGTAAATTGAGGAGTTTCCAACGGAGAGAACAGCAATGAGAATTACAACATTCATGACGGAAGGAAGACCAGAGATACCGGCGTTGGTGATGGCGATCACAAAAGGAGAAGCAGTGGCGTCGACGGACGAGGCACCCAAAAGATGCTCATTGTTGTAGGGGACAAGCAGACCGACAAGAGTGAGCGCAACAATGTAGAAGAGGGTGATACGCCAGAAGACCTGCTTGACAGCCGAAGGAAGAGTCTTGCGGGGGTTGGCAGTCTCAGCGGCCGCGAGGCCAACAAGCTCAGTGCCAGCAAAGGCAAAGGCAGCAGTGACGAAGACAGAGCAGAGACCCTTGAAACCATGGTTGAAAGCACCAGGATTGTGCCAGTATTTTCCTCCAATGTAGCCACCGACAGGACCGCCACCGGCAGTAAGAACAATACCGAGGATGATGAAACCAACGACAGCAATGACTTTGATAAGCGAGAAAATAAATTCGGCCTCACCGTAACCCTTGACGCCGAAGAAGTTGATGAGAACAATGACGATCCAGAAGATCATAACCCAGACAGCCTTGTTGAGACTAACATGCCAGAACTCAAGAGTCATAGAGGCCGCGACCAACTCGAGAGGGAAAACGACGAGCCACTGAAGAGCATAGTTCCAGCCCATAGCAAAACCCCAAGCGGGATCAATGAAACGAGTGGAGTACGCAGAGAAGGAACCGGAGACAGGGAAGACGACAGCGAGCTCACCAAGAGCGTGGACGACGTTGTAAAGCATTACACCGATAATGGCGAAAGCGATGAGGAGGGATGCGGGGCCACCGCTGTTGAGAGCCTTACTGTGACAGAGTTAGCGAATTTTGATGAGAAATTAGGTTGATCACGGGGAAGTGGACATACCCAGAGTTGACGAAAAGACCGGTACCGATAGATCCGCCGATGGCGATCATCTGGAGATGACGACCCTTCAGCTTGCGAGCAAGAGGCGAAGAAGCAGTGCGCTTGGCGGCGCCCTCCACGTCGTACTCGCGGCCACTAGCGGCGGCACGGCGGTTGGCGGTGTAGACCTCATTGGGCTTGAAGGAGTCGACGAAGCGGCCCACGAAAGTGGTGGGGCGCTCCTCGGCCTGGCCGTAGAAGGCGGAGCCGGAGTCGGCCACGTAGACGGGAACGCCGTCGGTCGACGAGTTCTTGGAGTTCTTCTCCAACTCGGACATGGCGAAAGGCAAGAATGGGGAAGAGCGGGTAGGGGGGGTGGGGACGAGAGTGGGAAAACGAGCTAGGCTAGATGAGAAGGATGGGAGGAGAGGAGAAGAAGGACGGGCCGGGGCGATATATATGCGGCGAGCGGTGGGGACGTGACAGACGACAAGCGAGAGCGGAATGGAGTGATAGGACAGACGACCCGAGAGGCGGGCGGGGGAGGCGATAGATGCATGGACGATTGAAACACCACGCGAGACGTGCGTGACGAAAGGTAGCAATCAGTCGTCGAGTCGCGCGGCGGCTGCGACACAAACAGAGTTTAGAGTTCGATGGCGCGCCTCGTGCACGGCACTCAAGGTGCAAATCCTCGTGCACGGACGGGGCCCACCGGCGCACTTGGCGCCTAAACGCTAGGCTGTTGCATACAAAATAACGCAGCCATTGACGCCAGTGGCGCACCGACGATCAGCGGCAGTGGCGCCGCCTCCCGCCCTGCGAGACCTGTGCGACTGCTGTGAGACCTGCGAGGGGCGTCGCAGAGCGGCGATCGCACTATACAGTACGTATACAGTTCGGGGTTTCATACGCTGTATCAGACTACTCTAATTCTCGGCGGATCGAGGGCTTGTGGCAACAGGCACTTACAGGTACTTACAGACACTTACTTATACAGGGCACTTAAAGCCCTGCGCGCTATTAGGCACAACTCTGGGGTGCCTGCACTGCGCACAAACACAGCGCCATAAAAGCGCCATCTCGCACTTGCCCGACTCTTAATATATTTGGGCGTCTTGTGGCGCAACGCTCTACACTTGAACTGCTCCCAGCCCACTGCCACGTGTGTCTTGCCCTGACCTGCGCGGGCTCACGATCGGCCTGCCTCGAAGCCGCCTCGGGCTTCGGTCACGCGACCACTTTCCGGCCAGTTGCACTTATGTAGCTATTGTGTGCAGCGTTATCCATATCCGCAGAACCCCGTGCACGGCCTCGGATGCTCGGAGCAGGGATTTCATCATGTAGCTTCCAGCGTCTCTCATCGAGCTAGAATTCCGCAACTCCAGAAGAGAAAGATCTCGCTTGTAGAGATGGTGCTTCACTCCGTATGGCCCTCTATAGCCACTATAGATGCGGAAGAAAAAAAATACACTGGTCGTCTAGAGTACATCACCGCTCATAGCCGTCTCCTCATGGCGCCTCGAAGTGGCGTTGCGGCTTCCGCGGCTTTGATGCAGACTTTTTTTTTCAAGCCACACCTTATTTCTTGTGCTTTGACTTTACTTCGCTTACTGACTCCAGCCGTGCACTAGTTATACACTGCGGCACTTTGCGTACTTGTAAATTTCGCGGAGAAAAAAATGGCGCTGTCATAATGAGCTGCCGTTTTGTTTTTTATTCCATCCAAATGCGCGCAACTCTCGTGTCTTTTCTCAAGCCGATGCAAAACCCTTCAGAGAAAATTTTTTTTCAGAAACCTTTCTCAGATTTTTTGCTGGTCCTTCGGCAACTACATGTCAGCGCCTTGTCCTGATGTCTTTGATGCATGTGAAAAGACGCGCCGTGCGACTGACTCTCTATACGCCCTTCCGACACATATGTGTAGACGAGGGACCCGGATGTGCACAGCACACACACCACCTACTGCATAATGCGACATATGTCGAATGCCGCTCCTGCCACTTTGATATTCGGAAAAGTATTACTAGACAGAACTTTGTTCGCAGGGCAGCAAATATTAGATATGTACATTGAGATAAGAAGTGATCACATAACTCCACGTGCTTTCCTGTGCTGATCTGATGTGTGTTTCCCAAAGGGTCGTGTAAAATACGAAGCAGTCAGTTTGATCGTTCAATTGAATGTGCCGAAGTCATCGACTCAGCTAAGACTCACTTTTCAGTTAGTCCTCGTGAATAACCTGTACTTACCTAAAAACTTCGTGTACACCGCCCTTCTTCTCGTCCTGTATACGCATGCGGGGATAGCGCCCATCGCAAGAAACACGTTCCCTCCCCAGATGAATTCGGAAATCGTGCACGAGCCTACCTCGAAGAACCCACCATCGGCTCTATATGCATCACTGGATCAGCTTTAGCTTTCCCTAGCGGATAAACATATCATCCATCGCCCCCCCAAGCTGCTTTCCCCTTTCGTCCTTGCTCCACACGCTGGCGGAATTCATCTCAATTGAGTTTAGACTAGCTCCGAAATCTGGTTCCGTTCCTGACAGTTAGTTTGGCAAAAAGACCGCCAATCAAAATCAGGGAAGACAAGTTTCTGCTTTCTCACTCTTGATCAAAATGCTGTGCAGTGACTGCGGTCAAATGTTGAGTATCACCGCGCATACAGACATCGCACTCAAGTCTCAACAGCAAACAAAAAAAACTTTATCTCTCATTCCTATTTTGTCAGCCTATATACGGTACAGTGGTACTGCAGCTTGCTAATCTTGTAAGTACTGGTCAACTTCGACATCGTGCCAATACTCCGCCTTGCAGCTTCGTGCCTGGGTACAAACCGCAATTTTCTGCGTCAGCTTTCCGTTTACCTATACCTACGCGCACAGCGCGTAAACTACCTACGCGCGGTTATAAAGCCAAATTTGGTGCGTATGTTTCTTGATTCGGAATTACCGTCTATGGTAAGCATATCTAGTTCTAGAAATACTCGAGTTAATGGCCCATCAGGAGACTGCATGCATGCCGGTTGTTAGAAATCTCAAAGCATCGTTAAACCGAAGACTTGGATCAGAAGGAGCTGACGAGAAGGCGTAAATTAGATTTACATGGCGCTGCCAAGCTCAAACGATTGATGGGTTTGAGTGAAGAAGAACATCAACCGAAAAGTGATGCCTGTTAATATGGCGGATTTTTTGTTTCGGTTGAACGCGCCATGATCTAAAAGCTATATACGCATTTGATTCTGCGGACACGTGATTCAGTACACTTAGTCCGCTTAATGAGAGTCCCGAGAAGACGCAATCTTTATGCTGCGCACTTTCGCTTACGTCCGGGATTCGCAGTGGCTCAATGGCGACGCGAACGGCTTGATCATCATCGTGCTCACAAGTTTGATCAATAGAGCACAAGTTCAGTTCTTTATCGCCTTGTTCTTGCAAGAGGCACGCAGATATGTTATCTGGATTTGGTTCCGGCTTATCAGGCACTTGTGTATATGAAACTTGATCAGTGCTGGACTCCATGTAAAAGTAAATGCATGGTCCGTGAACTGCAAATGCGTTTTTGCACACGCGCTTTGTCGTGCCAGATGTGGACTCACGCGAGCGCCTTTGAACTTTTTGCGTAATTGTTTGCACGTATGTATGCAGCAACTTGGCCCACGAGACTGATGTAAAGACCAGCAACGATGCCGACTCTGCAAGTTTCAGAAATCAGTAGTCTGGAGAAGCTACAGGTGGGGTACGGAGAGAGCCTACTCACATCCTATATAAGTTACGCGTTATGCCGGACGATCTCTGTCCGAGGCATTTGAATAAGTAAAACTCAACTTTAAGAGCCAGCCTACTCGCGCGAGTTTAAATGGATGAATGAGACTCGGATGCGCTGCACTGACTCGCTGGTCGGTGCGTATCGTGAAGCGCGGTGTTAAGGGAGGAAAAAGGTCACCGCCGCGCAAGCACAGTCTGCATCGTAGTTTTAATACCCTTTCAAGTATGAGATATAAATTAATCATCTGATAGCTGTGATCGTGCAATGATGATGTCCAGCTGCTGCATTTATCATGCCGGATTTCATCGCATCAGTGTCTATCCGGGTCCAGCTTATCACTCCACCACACGGGCCCACAGGATGTATCCGCGCGAATTCATCAACTTCCCCGTGCGTATGCTTAGCCCGCGCACTGATAGCGAATGCGAGCTCGGTGAAAAAGACCGAGCGAGGAAAGCGTGCAAAAGCCATATTGTCGTATCGTGGCTCGTGAATAGCACAGTACCACGAACCTGGAAGCTATATGAGGAGTTTAGGAAAAAAGCCCTTTCAGCGTGTTGTGCGGGGGCTTCAATAGGGCGTACGGTGGTGTTGCACGCCACCGAGTGCCACCCACAATGAGGAGCGGATGGCGGGCGCTAATTTGACGCCACGTACAACCGAAACGCGCTTGCCACACACAGTGTATGGGATTTCAAGGCTACAAAAACATATACGCCCAATCAAGGTGCACGAAGATCCGGCCACCATATTAATTTATGCCTGGGTTAAGGGAGATCCGTATATGCACCCCACCCCCTCTTTGCAGTAAAAAAATCGACTCCGCCACTTAAAGCTTTCAGAATAGTAGAGCTCGGATTGGATGCGCGCGTTATTTAAACAGAGATTTGAATTGTTTTCGGTAGTTAATAGTCTGTCTACGACCCCGGGGTCCGCAGATATTTGCACGGGGCCTCCGTCCACTATAGTATGGCGCGTGCTATCTCCATCGTGCACTCGCAGCCATCCGACAGCGCTAGGACCAGATTGTCTACATAAGTTGGCTCGTCGTTCAGATGCAGCACTATAAGTGCCTCCACACTCCCCCACCTCCTCAACTTTTCTGGTCCGGCCTAGTCTAGCATTGCTTCTCTCCGCATTCCGCGACTCTGCTTTTTTGCCTTTGTCTTGTTGGTCGAGCTCAGCACACATATCAGTCAGCTATGTTGGACGAGAAAATTTCTGACGTCGAGAGAGCCGACGCCCTCTACAGCAACGAGGTCGGTGAGCATATCATTGTCGATAGTGATAAGGATGTGTACTCTGTCGACAACGACCTGTCGCTCGACAGCGAGCCCGTGAAGCCAGTGGGTATCAACGCTAAGCTCACTGCTTTTGCGAAAAGATTCAACATGGAGATTCAGGGTATCGATCCTGTCCCCGAGGATCAGAGAACCGATAAGTCGGTTTACACGCCAGCCTATTTCTGGTTTGCCGTCAACATGGTCTTGCCCACCGTTTCCATCGGTACCCTTGGTATTGCTGCCTTCGAGCTTTCATTTTGGGATTCGCTTCTCACCATCATCTTCTTCAACGCTCTTGGATGTGCTCCCGTCGCTTTCTACACTAGTTTCGGTCCTGAGTTTGGTCTTCGTCAGATGGTTTTGTCTCGTTACTGGTTCGGCTATCATGGCGTCAAGATTTTTGCTGTTCTCAATGTCATCTCTTCCATTGGCTGGACTGCCCTCAACA
Organism: Myxozyma udenii; assembly: GCA_030705025.1. Classification (NCBI taxonomy): domain Eukaryota; kingdom Fungi; phylum Ascomycota; class Lipomycetes; order Lipomycetales; family Lipomycetaceae; genus Myxozyma; species Myxozyma udenii. The sequence continues at coordinate 65,159 of JANIWG010000020.1, forward strand.
CTGTCGTTGCTGCCTCGATTTTTGCCTCGCTCGGCGGTGGTGTCATGCCCCCGTGGGCCGGTATTCTTATTGTCGCGGTCAGCACACTAGTCATCAGTTGCTTTGGTTACAAGGTCATGCACTTCTTTGAGGACTGGTCATGGATTGCCGTCTTTGTCATTCTGTGGATTCTCATTGCTCGTCTCAAGATGTCTGACACTTTCGGTGTCGGTGTCATGGCTGTCGGCCAAGCTGAGGCTGGCAACGTTCTCAGTTTCGGCTCGACTCTCTTCGGTGGTGCCAATGGCTGGGCCACTTACGCTTGCGACTACGCTGTCTACCAGAAGAAGGACTGCAGCCGTCCTAAACTCATGTGGTCCACATTTTTCGGTCTTTTCCTCCCCATGACCTTTACCACTATCATCGGTAACTGCATCATGGCCGCTGCTGCCAACAACGATCGTCTCATGGCTGCTTACACCGATGGTGGTTTTGGTGGTCTTCTTTATGGTATTCTTGTCACTGACTCGCTTCACGGATTCGGTCAGTTTTGCCTTGTCATCTTTGCGCTTTCTTGCGTTGGTGTCTCGTGCGCCAACATCTACTCGCTCGCTTTCTCCATGCAGACCATTTCGCATCACTTTGCTCCTGTTCCCCGTTTCATCTGGTCGACCATTGGAACTGGTGTTTACTTCGGTATCTCGATGGGTGCCTACTACAACTTCAACGACTACATGTCTGACTTCATGGGTCTTATTGGTTCGTGGATTTGCATTTACGAGGGTATTTCTCTTCCGGAGCACTTTTTCTTCAATCGCGGTGATCTATCCAAGTACGACTTGAACGATCTCAAGCGCTCCGATCGCCTTCCTCCGGGTTACGCTACTGCTTTTGCTTTCTGCTGCGGTATCGCCGGCATCGTCGTTGGTCTCGACCAGGTTTGGTGGGTCGGTCCTATTGCCAGACAGATTCCTGGAGATCTTGGTTGGGAAATGCCGCTTGTTTTTACTTTCGTTGGATACATGGTTGCTCGTCCGATTGAGCGTCACTACTTCCACCGTTGATCGGTGTGTTTTGTACATATATACATAGGCTTTATCTATGGGTTTAATTTACTAGGGAATACAAATGCAATTGTTACATTATCACTGTCCGTAAAATAAGGCTCCGTACTTCCTTCCAATCCCAGCCATGTAAAACCTATCCGCCATATAGTTTATCTGTGCCAACGCCAAAACCAGTAATTTTTGAAAGACGAAAAATGAAACGTGTACAATGGTGCCTTCATATCCAATGTGCACCTGTATGCCAGCCCGACGAGCTCGCGATTTCTCTTGTCCGCAACTCAGCAAGATCACGAATCCTATCATATCCATGCGTCGGCCATCGGTAATGCGTTAATCTATCAAGATTGTCAAATTTTCCGTTTATAGTGAACGTCGACGTTGAGAACACTTGAATGTCGATATTAAAGGGTGATGAAGAATCAGTGAGTGGTGATAGCAGATCCGGGTAAATATTACGACAATCGCGTATTGTGAGGCGCTTGATTGACGTTTTGATCGCAGTCTTAAGAGACGAGATTATCTCGCTTGTTGGAACAAATTCCGTCACTGGTGATGAATCACCTGCGCTGCCAAGTCGGGGATCATACTGGATTCCCAGCAGGTCGAAAATCCCAAAACGTGTAACAGTTGAAGAATACGACACAGAGACAGTTTCTAGATGCGCAAGCTTTGCAAAAACGCGAAGCGATGCGTCCGAGACTGTGTTTCCAAGCAGCAATGTTCTGATATTTGGACAGAACTCGACTATTTTATGTGCCAATGTCGAAGTATATCCATTTGGACCGACAAGACGACCTTGAACGAAATCCACAGTCGCAACTGGAAGTTCATCGTCCATGACGTCGGGGTGACGCTCAATATCCAAATTCAGAGGCGTGGAGAAGTCAATCAGTCGATGATGATAGCACGAAGAAGACAGATCCAAAGTCGTTAGAGACTCGCTTGATATACTCGTAAGCAACCTGGCCAAAGCGGCATTCCCCAAAAACGGATAGGCAACATCAGATAGCATTAATGATGTCAAGGCGGGTCCAGCCTGCTCAGACTCGTCACTACCACGCTCACTGCTCGATAAGATATCGCGCAAAAATCCATCGCGGGTGACGACGACAAATCTTGGAAGTTCGGTCGAGCACATGAAAGCTATTCGTCGAAGCGTCCGCGACGCAGCAAAAAGCAAAAACTGAGGCACCATTGAGTAAAACACTTCGACGTTCTCGAGACAACTGAGGTGGGTAAAATCCAGCTCCGCAGGCATTGGAATACCTGTAGCCAATGCGAATGCGTCTACTCGTACCAGCCTAAAAGTTCGAATTCGCGGAAAAAGATCGACGAGCGTCTGTATGCCGTTCATAAAGATCGGAATCCACTTATTTGTAGAGAACAGAGGCGATGTGAGATATCTATAAGTGTACCGCGTGGACGGAACACTTGGACCGATGTGCAGTGACTCAATCTGCGGAACTGCATGCGGTCGAGGTGGCGGAAGTGTAAAGTCCACTGGCTCTCTCGAAATCTCAAACCAGTCAATGTCAAAGTGCAAGGATTTTAAACACTTCAAACCTTGTCCGCCATCGGTCGCCAAGATCTTCACAAACTCCGGAGCATCTGCAAGATAGATAGTGAGACTCTTCAAATGCTGTAGCGCAGGCATAAAAGTACAATCGGCCAACAATCGTCGACTTCGAGACGGGAGCGCAAATGATGTTAAGTAAGCACCGGGATGTGGTTTGTATACTGCAAGGATCGAAGCCACTGCATCTTCATACTCCTTTGTCAATTCCCAACCGCTCAATTGCAAAGATAAAAGACCTCCTCTGGAATATTGAACATATTTTTCAAGAACTTCTGCCGGTGGAGGTGAGACTGCAAGTGCGTTGCATTCGACCAGTGGCTCGCAACTTGCTGTATCTTCAACCCCGCTTTCAAGGAGGTAAGATGCAAAGTTCAGTTCTGACCATAATTCCGGAGTTTGTACAATGAAATCATGCCACTCATGACTCACTAACTGCAGTCGAACCAGAAACCAAAGCGGGAGGTACTGGAGAATGCCGCCGAAGAGTTCGGGAGGAAGTCGACGAAGTGGATCCGTTACAGAGCGCATCGTATCCTCCACCGCGGATTAGCATCACGTTTCAGCAAACATTTCCGTCAAATAACTCACCATCGAGACAGCATCTCAAAGCCCGTTATATGTCCTGCCGGACAAAGTTATCGTGATTAGCAATTGATGACGATGGGTCAAGTAAAACCGTTCTCGCGGCGGTACATGAAACGCTTGTACAAGTCTCGTATGGGTAGCACCGATAGTTTTCTAAGAGCCGCGCGGATGTAGTTGCTCCCAACGATTCTTGCGTATGACAACCAGTTATCACAGCTTCGGAGATCGCTCGAGCTCAGATCCGCGGATATCCGACATTATCCGCCATTTTTTTTTACAGCTGTACAGTAGTTAAAGTAGTTGTTTTCGTATCGTAAACAAAATCCAATATGACACTCCGAATTCCGCGGAGTTGTGTCCGCGGCTAGCTCGATCTGTGTAGCGAGTCGGAGAGTTGCGAGCTGATGTACAGTAGTTCGTTAACTAACGAGCTAATTTACTACGTACAAAACCATATCGATAAGAATTCTGGGGGTTTTCCGTTAGTTAACCGCGTAGTTATTGCTCTTAACCAGTACTGCGGTTATTGTTGGGAGAGGAGATCAGATCTCGAGATCGAGATTAAGCGATAATAACTTAGCCGATAGCCAGGTAGCTTATAGGATATTCTGATCTCATACCGATCTCCGATCTTTCAAGAACTCAAAGATAATATGGCTATGCAGTATGTCAAGTGCATTATAGAGATTTTGCAATGTAAATGCTGCTAACACTTAAACCAGACGGCAGTTTCTTCTGAACACCGGGGCCAAAATTCCGGCGCTCGGTCTCGGCACATGGCGCTCGTCTGAACAAGAGGTTTACACCGCAGTCAAGGTACATCATTCCATTCTAAAAAGGACGGCATTTGATTCTGATGGATTTTGACTTTATAGACCGCCTTGGATACTGGATACCGCCACATTGATACAGCTCTCGTAAGTCTCTTGACGAATGCAGCATGCAAGATGTCGACTTACATGTGCGATAGATCTATGGTAATGAACGGCCTGTTGGAAAGGCTATCAACGACAATCCAGTTCCACGCAAGGATATCTTTCTTACTACAAAGCTGTATGTAACTTGCTGTACTCAACTTACACACACTAACTCGAGCAAGGTGGAATACGGATCAGATGCAGGCCGAGTCCGGACTTGAGAAAAGTTTAAAGTCGCTGAACACAGACTACATCGATCTGGTGAGTTTGATTGTTTTTTGTTTTCATGACTGTGAAGCTTAATTGACACATGAAATCAAGTACCTTATGCACTGGCCTGTTCCTATGGATGCGAAGGGCACACCTCTGCCTCCAAGCGTGTGGGATTACAAGAAGACATGGGCATCAATGCAGAAGCTGGTTGGCGACGGCCGTGTTAAGGCGATAGGTGTTTCCAACTTCACAATTGACCAGCTTGAGGATCTTCTTTCTGCAGACACGACAAAGGTTGTTCCAGCAATGAATCAAGGTAAGAGATTGTGCTATCGCCAAAAGTTGACATGCTAATGGGGGTGCTTAGTTGAACTTCATCCATACCTTCCGCAGAAAGACTTGGTTGATTATTGCACGGAAAAAGGCATTGCCGTGACTGCATACTCTCCTCTTGGATCCGCATCTGGACCCCTGCAAAAGGAACCTGAAGTAGTCAAGTTGGCTAAAAAATACGGCAAGACCGCTGCTCAAGTTTTGATTTCTTGGGGTATTCAGCGCGGCACGGTAAGTCAGCAAGCGTTTTAATTTAGCGCTCTCGGGAAGTTCAGTATGGGTTAACACTGTCTTTCTGCAGATTTCGATCCCGAAGAGTGTAACTCCGTCGCGAATCATCTCCAACTTTGAGGATTTTGAGATGGAGGCAGATGACGTTGAGGTGCTTGAGCAGATTCATCTGAAGAAGGAACAGCGAATCGTGGCGCCGCCATGGGCCCCTTACTTTGATTAAGCCGCCTCCGTACAGCCGCGTCAAAGGTTTTAACAATGTTGAAGCTTGGATGCTTAGATTCATATTTACGACCAAGTGATTCACTTTTTTTGTAGCATGCAATTAATTCACGTGCACTGTGTGCACACTTCCAAGACATTGCTGTCAATTGATCTACGCAACAAGTTATAGACATATCTAGATTCAAAGTCAATAGACGCGTCATTCCGGGGCGCAAGTGTGCAGTTGAGATCGCGCTAACCGCGCGAGACCGAAAGAAATAAAGCAGAACCGAGCGTATAAGCAGGATTTGGAAGATCGACTGAGCGACACCATTTTCCTGAAAATTGGGAAACTACATTCATTCCAACTTGTTACTGGTTACGGGCTTTGTCTCACCTTAACAGCAATATTTGTGTTTCGCTTTCGGCATAATTGAGCAATGCAGTTGTATGATTCAAGTTGTCACACCTCCCAAATGAACAGCAAGTGATGTACATTTGCACATACTACGTACGTACAGTGCACTATCGGTATACGTTCAGTATGCTACACAAGCACCTTGTACGATCATTTTGAGCAAACAGAATGACATCGGCATTGACATGCGCCGCGCGTACATGCAGATCATCTCGGACTTTACGAGCGCCGCACTATGTTGATTTTTTTCTCCGAGCGGCCCGCGCACGAGCATGGGCGCAGATTCAGCCTGCATGCGGTGCCCGGCGCACGAGCTTTGATCTCAGCGAAGGTCAAGGCAAGCTTTACAACTACAGAAAACCAAATTTATATATCCACTAGCTTTGTCGCTGAAGTTTCCCTTGTCGCTGAAGTTTCCCTTGTAACCGTAGCTTCTTCACCCAGTCAGTTTGCCTCAAGTACTTGCGGTCGCGCACGCAAGTACGCGATTGATATTGCTACAGTACCACATGGCTGATTCAGAAGACGTACAAGCGACAAACTCGAGTCCCACGCGACGCCCAATAAAAATTACCCGGCGTCGTCAGATCACTATATGCAACCAATGCTACGCTCGTCGAGTAAAATGCGATCGTGTACGGCCTGTTTGTGGGAAGTGCGTGACGGCAGGTTCAGAATGCGTATTTGTGGCAGACATTCAGTCTAAAGAACAGAACTCACAAGAAGATCCTGAGGAGCAGCAAACCGCAAAAAAATCAAAGCAAAAACATGTGATTAAAGCTGAATGTGTTTCTGACGACGGCCTTCGGACAAGCCTTGAACAGCAGAGTCGGAAACGGCCGTTTGAGCACGATGTTGATGATGTGAACCACACGGAAACGTTTGAGATCGATGGGAAAATTGGACAGTCTCGATATGTGAACAGTGTATATGCTGATCTATTTTCCAGATATGTATGTTATGTTTGACGCAAAGAACCACGCGCTTTCGTGCTAACTTTTGTTCAAGAGAAGCAGCAGCTCTCTCTCCTCGACAGACAAACACAGCACGGGCGATGATCCAGAGCCACAGAAGCGTATAGTTTGCAAAATGCTTTCGATACTCAACGCATATCTTCCGCCACAGAACAAAGCCGACACATATTTCAGTCAGTATTTCAAATGTGTGCAGCCATTGGTGCCGATTTTGGACTGGCAACGATCATTACAAAGATATGAGCGCGTCTATCGTCTTGTAAAGTCGTCAAAGAGCAGAATAAAAGGAGGTTGTATCAAAGAGGAGAAAGAATTGTATGGGCAAAAAAGTGCGGCAGAGTTATCGTTCGCTGCGGTTTTGTTTGCAATCTTCTATGCTGCAAACATGGCGCTTGATGAGCAAGAAAGATATGACAAGGAAGCAAAGAATTCAGGCCTGAAAAATAACAGACTAGAAGCCAAAGTTCGCTTCTCAGCCGCTTTGCAGGCTGTATGTGACGTATACCGAACCTGCGATCTTTTCACGCTCGATTGTCTCGCAGCACAGACAATAATGGTAAGCTGTCTTCGCCGAGAGGTGCCCATGGCAGATCGAGTAATGCAACTATCGAGCGCGATACGAATTGCACAAGTCATGGGATTGCACCGAGATTCTATGGAGTCGTCGGATGTCAAAACTGAAGGAAACGATGATTTATCGGAGAACATCAATTTGCGGCGTCGAATTTGGTGGCAATTGGTGATTGCGGATACCACAATGGCGCTTGCATTCTCGTTGCCGCCAAACATTCAGCCAGCCCAATCGAGTACGCAATTTCCAATTACCGAGAGCGTGTTCAGCAAAAACAGTACAAGGATAAAGACAAGCTGGACACCATCCGTTGCTAAATTGGCGCTTACGTTCAACGTTGCACGAGCAATAATCTGCACATTTGTGAGTCGTCAACTACACGAAGTAAATAGAGTCACGGACTCGAGTTCGATAGCTCTGCACAGTCTGATGCAGGAGTCGGAAGAAATGGATGACAAAGTCAAAAGACTAATCGACGAAATCAAGCAAATCAAAAATCATAGAAATGAAGCATATTTTGCGCTCACAAAGCAGCATATGTGCAATATTCTGGAGCTGATGATGTTGAAGGCAAAATTCTTCAGCCACCAGACCATGATTGACGAGGTGTTTGATCAACTGACGCCAGACAGCATTTTGAATTTGCGTGATAGCCGGCCGATCACGGAGCTTCATAATCACCAAGCAGTGAAGCTAGCAATGCGCATTTTGGAGCTGTATCTGAAGATCACCAAGTTGCCTGATCTGTCATTATATGCGTGGTGGATGTGCGTCAATGACCAGTTACTTGCGCTCATGATCATTTTGCGTGATGTTTACAATCATTCACATTCGGATCCGCGGGCGAGTGAAATCATGGATGAGCGCGTGCAATTGCTTGAGCAGGTGTTTGAGAGAATGCAGCTGCTGGAACTGTGGGACGTGCACGGTGTACCGAGTAATCGATGCGCCATGATCATGAGGATCAAAGAAGCGATCTGGGACATCAAATTTGGAGATATGTCAGTTAAGCCCTCCAGTAAGATCAAAACCAGCAAAAGTCACAACGCGGGAGTGAACATCGGACAGCCAGATCAATCTCCACCAGACCCTGATGACCTCAATCAATGCGTATGGAATGATACCGCTTGCGCGGCAGTCGTTCCGGAAGCGCTCGACGCTACGCTTGACAATGTGATGGCATCATACGATAGCATGTATGATGTCGGAAATTATCACTGTGCAGCTGTTCCACAATCACAATTTGCATCGTCAATCATGTTACCGGCACCAGTTTTGATGGCGGATGAATTGCCACAGACAGAGTACATTCAGGCTGCGTTTCCGACAACAGTGAATGCAGTTTTGCCAACCGTTTTTGATATTGACATTGGCTAATTTGTTTTCTCGTAACAGTAACTTCTTTATTGACCCCAATGAATAAAATTTCTATTATTCTTTTTGGAAATAAAACAGCTGGATACATAGTATATGTTTTCTGTGTCTGCCCGTACTGTGACGTAAACAATGAGAGACCACGTCCTTAAGAGGAGTGAAAACGTCCGTGCACTTGAAGACAATAGATGATGAAGAATTCGGCTAGCACTGTGAAAGTCGATTGTTAGGAACTTGTGCGAATTTTCTGAGAACTGTAACCGGTTGGCTGCGAGTCGGTCTATAGATGTCTATGCGGGACGGCGAAGGTCACGCTCTCCAGCCTTCAGCAGTTGATAAAAGCATTGCGATTCATCAAGAAGCCAAGTTGTCAAGGAATGCAAAGAGGCTGTCGTTTCAGGATCAAAAATCAGAGCTCAGGTCGTCGGATGGGCCTTCACTATCAGATGTCGAGTATGAAATCGGAGTGATACAGATACAAAGTTGAAGCACACCAGAAAGCGGATCACTAGATGACTTGCAATGTAGAAACGAGAAACAAACTTATCAATACGTGGATAAAAGTAAAGATCTCAAAAGTGAACAGAAAGAAACAGTTTTAAAAGTGAATCAGGAAGTAATTTGGAGGAAATTTTGGGACTCTTTCCATTCATTACTTAACGCTGTTTCAACGTACAAGAGTCCATGGACCTCCAAAATTCCGAAAGCTGTATACGCAGCAGTAGTAACTAAAAGTACATTCTTATACATGTACAATAATAACCGAGCGTGTATTATTATCGTCCAATGACTACTGCGTTTACTTTCATTTTTGAACAGATCTGTTATTACGGCTACTTTCTTTCAGCTTCAACATCTTAGCTCTTTAAAGTGTTTCGGCAATTTTTCGGCAATTTTCGGAGGTTTGTCACTTTGCGGATTATAGGTGTGGAAGCTTTTACAATTGTCTGATATGATCATATGAGACGAATTCGTAAAAGCTTGAAAGTTTCAAAAAGTCCGATGATCCTATAGCCAAATCCGAATGAGAATGATTGTTGTCTATTATATCTATATATGTACATCAAGGAAATGACCACTGTAATTTATAGGCTGGCCAGGCCTTACTCAGAACAAACTAGAAACAGCGAATACATGGAATGGCCTGCGCGTGAGCGGGCGGGAGCGATACCAAAAGTAGACTATCTCTGATTGATCGAATGGAGCTACTGTTTGTTTTTTGAGTCATATATTTCCGAAGGTCTCGGTATTTGCGGAGATGTACGTTGCTGGAGCGGTCGGAGCGGAAACTGGGGAACATTGATTCGTCAGTCTGGATGGCGCACTCGACTGCGTCCTCCAATTCAGACACATGTTGAAGGCGGATTTGTAGAGCGATGGATGGTTTCAAGCCCGAGATGTATCGAGAAAGAGCAACTTCGCCCTTGTACGCCGCTGGCAAAACTTGAAGGATGCGGCGGAAATCTTTGGTGTACGTCTCCACGCTTCTGGTTTGTCTAAGTTCATAAAACGCGTTCTTTGCCTCTTCAATCTGCATGCGAGGACGAAAGTGCTGAAGTAATCGCTCAAGTAGCTCGCGAGCGCTGTCAAGTGTGATCCCGGCCAAACTAACTAACCCGTGCTCAGTGACATAGAAATGGTATCCACGTCCATAGGTCGAGGACCATAGGCGTCAGAGGCCAGCGACGTCGCACCAGATGCAGGTGTAGTTGTCGACGGTGTCCAGGCCGCAAAGCAAAAACCCGATCTCAACGCCCGCTGCGCGTTGTCGAGCTCCACAGCCTGAACTTTGACTTCTGCCAACGAGCTGGGGGGCTGGAGCACAAATCGATCTTGCAGCTCCGTGTTCAAACCAAGGATGAAACGTTCCAGGAGAAATTTTTCGTCGATGTCCAGATGTTTTGTCACGTCTTCGAATTCTTGCACGTAGTCGTAGACAGCCTTGCAGCCTTGCGTCAGGCTCAGCCACTCTCGCAAAGCGACGCGCTTGTCAGCCTGGGATCCAAAGTAGCGGAGAAACTCGTCCATAAAGTCAGCAAATTCGGTGGTCTCGATATACTGGGCGAGAAGATACTTGCACATCCAGGTTATCGCGTCGCCGTTCATGGAGCTTGCAGCAACGGCGAGCCGGTCTCGATCAGAAGTGATACCATGTACCATGAACCAGACTTCTAGGCTGTCCATAAAAGTTTGGGCAGCATCAAAGAGTCACCCGCGCGTTTCAGAACGGACTAGACACTTGTCAAGGCTCAAGAGAGTTTGACGGAGTCTGCCGTTCAATTCGTGCAAGTACTTCGAATAGTCCGCATAATTCCAATCCCGACTTGCATAACTGCGTGCGTGAATCATGTCTGTAATCTTCTGTAATCTTCAAACACGAGATTGGTGATGCAGTCTCGACTTAGCTTCGATTCGGACCATGAATCTCCAGCGGGCTTTGGATCCGGGTTTGCTGCGTTCAAGCTAGAAACCGGCTCACCGTCGGGGTTCATTCGGCGTCGATGGCGAGTGCTCGATTACTCAAGCATCCGCGTGGACCGTACTCCGCTCCGGCGATGTCGGCGTGCGTTTCTCATTACTTGTCCTAATGCAGAATTCATTTTGTATTCCGGCTGAGGGCTTTCTCCGCTCCGTCGCTATGAGCCGATCAGGCTTATAGGGTACGACGGGCCGGAGCCTCTTGGAGAAATCGGACTATCGCCCATTTGTGCCATACACAGCATCAAGCAAGTAATATGAAATACTCTTCTAACTCTAGCCATGAGTAATTTAGAATGTATTAATTAACATTACTTTATATTCACTAAATATGTACATAAACAGGCGCATCTGCAGCGCTCTTAACATCGCGCTCAACGCGCCGCGCCTGTTGAGAATAATTCATAAACTATGTACAATGGCACACTGTAGTTAGCAACGTGCAATCCATCGCTATTCATCGAGAGTCCAGCGACAGCATCTTTGCTGCGTGGAATCTTTCATATTCGTGGAGTGGAAGCCCGCATACGGCGTGCGACAGGGATTCCCCACTTATACCGCCGGGTATAAGTGGTGCTGGTTGAGGAGATTGCATGGATCGATAGGGCTTGGAACTGGACTTGATCCTGGCTTGTTCTCTAACTTGCCAACGGAATAAGGTGTCTAGACATCCACCGGTTGGATTATTGCGACCATTGGGAGTACCGGATGACCGCTGGAAGTCAATTTCGATGGATTTCGTGACTGGCACACCTAAGTCAAACGGAAACGATATGGTACTGGTTATTGTGGACAGACTTACTAAGAGGGCGCATTTCATTTCGACGCCAAAAACAGCGGACGCATTGGACATCGCATGGTTATTCGTCAATACCGTTGTCAAACTGCATGGCGTTCCGACGACAATCGTTAGTGATCGGGATCCGTTGTTCGTCTCGCGAGTATGGCGCAGCGACACATTTTCTTGGCTCAAATTTGGCAATGTCAACTGCAAACCACCCGGTAACTGATGGACAAACTGAAAGGACTATTTCAGCATTGAACCAGTTACTTCGATCATTTTGCTCACAACAACACTCGTCATGGTCGACGTTCTTACCTATGTTGGAATTCGCATAACCATTTCAACATGTCAATTTCGGACGTGAATTTCGAAATGGATTTACCGGTTACGGCGCATCATCATGGAGTCAAACATGTGCGAGATTTCAAGCCTTACTTGCAAAGAGACACCGAGTTTTATCCAAAGGACCCACCAAAAACTCTACAAGCACGCGCACGTTTGAGGGGAATTATCGCCATCGCAGGAATCGATTATGAGACTAAGGAAATTTTCGTTTACTGGGCCGACTGCCGTCCCGGCCATTCATCAGCTACTCCGGCAACCATGTTTTTCAATGAAGTCCCAGTCGAGCTCCAGAAATCGTTACTCGACAACATATCGCCCCTGGTTACCATAAATCGGGACGATTTACTTTAGGGAGGGGAGAGAGAACAAGCCATTGCAGGATCAAGTCCAGTTACAAGCCGCACGTCGGACGGCTCACGTCACCACGTCACGATTCAGAAGTCCGCGCCACGCTGATCAGGGTCAACGTCTGAGGACTGTAGGTATGCCGATTATATATGGATTATATCCATGTCATTGTGCTTATGTTGATTGCTATTTATATTTGTGATGCCATTGTTTGTTTGTATTTGGCAACAAGTTTGTCGATCCGCGGTTATATATTGCAGCCCGGATTTCCTGTACACGATTTGTTGACGCCCGCCAGCTTTCAGCCGAACCGCACTGTCGTCAGTTCTTAGCCGCATTGCTACGACGGTGTTCGAATGGTTTCTGTCAGTTTCCATTACCTCCGTTGATCCCGTTGGCCTTAGCGTAGAGCTTACACGTAGCTCTTAGACTCTGGCGCGTGTATAGACTCTGACGCGTGTATTTAGATCCGTCCGCTCCGGCCTCGGCCTCGAGTCAGGAAGCTGGAACAACAGTTATCTAGTCACCAGCCAATCCCTCAATCAGTCTTCCGTTAGCTCATTAGTCAATACATAAATATATATATATATATATATATATTCATATCGCAGTCAGCTTTAAGGTTATCTTTTTCGGCCTCGCGCCCTCCGGGCTCGCCGTCCTCCGGGCGTGCTCGCCCATCAGGTCATTCGTGGTTTACGCTCTGATCTGTACGTCATTCGTTAGTCAGCAATCTGAGATTCTTGACCGTCAAGATCTATTATGTTAACAGTTGCGGCCATACCTAGGATAAAGCACAGTGTCCCGTCTGCTCCGCTCCTGTTAAACTCCTATGGGCTCATTTAGTACTACGGTAGGAGACTACGTTGGAATCATGAGTGCTGCAATTACTTTTTTTCCATAACTTGTACCCCATCAGGGTAAGGGTATTCATGTTGGTCGGTCGGCCTGCATGATTCAACTCCGAGTGTTTTGGGTGCTCCTGGGGCCCATGGAGGCTTGGACGAAACGAATGACCGGTATTACTGTGCGGTATTCCGTCATGATCTAACCTTGACGGAAGGGCGGACTAGCCTACGATACATGGTCGCTAATGTCTTCGTGCCGGGGTGAAATTTGAAGCAAACATACAAGCAAACCAGATCGAGGCATCGCATATTGGTCGCCTATGCCTGCGTGTTGAGATATAAAGAACTGGCCTTCTCGCTGTATCAGTATGGCGTTTAAAATCAAGACAAAACCAAACCAATCCCGCTGCTCGATGTAGCAATATCTGAAAATTTGATTCTCCAATATCGCTCAACTCAGAGCGCTTAGAATCAATGGGGATCGTGGACGCCGACAACGTCAAAGATCGCACATGCAAGCTGTGTGTAAATATAGACAGATTGCGGACCACATGTATCGTTCCGAAGAGTATTTCACCTGACGTGTACATAGCCATACCGTAATTCATTCACTCTGATTCCTCATGCTTTTGAACATCATTGAACAGCACCGCATCCTCAGCTGAAAATAAATGATTAAATTGATGGTGTCGGATGATTAGCTGTATTTATGTATGTGAAAATTTGATCTTCCTGAGTTGACGTGTTGACAGGTGTACTTCATGGCACATTGAACGCTCAAATTGAAGATCCGATGGAGATTCGCGACGTTTCTGCAAGTACGACGATGTTAATTGTTAACAAGCCATTGAAGCACTAATATTCTTGCCCAATTGAGACGACCTACGACGTAACTCGTTAATTAATTAACGCTCAACGTAAGCAAGCGCTAGCTGTCCTAGCGAACACTTCCTAAACCGGCGTAATAAGCAGATCTGTGCAGTTTGCTTGCATAAACTGTACACAAGAGTGCATAGACTATAAACAGCACGTGGAGAGTCACGCAGACGCACGTGGTTCTTGCAATTGGCTGAGGAAAGAGCCTGTATAAATTAATTGACTATAAAATTTCGGAGTCTGATTCCGAGAACTGGATTTTAATTATCAGTCGTGAACAGCTGCATGCAGCATCGAAGTGCAAATTTGTCAATTTGTGTGGGGTTGTTGGGACATTTTGGGACACACACGTGCACGCGTCATGTTCGTGCGACGGGCGAATGAAAACGCGTGGAGCGATGCATGCACATGCAACTTGAGAACCGTCACAAGTACTGACGAGTACTTTCTGCGGACTGCCAACAAGTTAATGTTAATCATTAAGCATACGGTAATCTCAAGAACAGGATTTTCGCTTTTTATTGCTCTAATTCTACCAGATTGGCATGATCGCTCTGATGGAATCCTCGGCGATTGAATCAACTCGATCAGTGGAAAACGACAGTGTTGTTCGTACGGGGATGCAACGTGCGTGAACTGTCAAAGCCAAGTGGCAAGAAAATGCTTAGCATAACTGCTGCACACATACAAAACAGTCCCTGTGCGCCAGTTTTGATTCTGTTCAATTAACTCGATTAGGCGACGACGCACATGCATCGATGATCCCGGAGACAGCCACGAGCGAGCGCACAGCCAATCACCACGCGTGTTTTTCACGCTTTCATCTCACCTCCGTCATTACGGGTGCTACACAGGTCGACCAACTGTCGCGATCAGGAAAGCCGGCGCGCACCTAGCAATTACCGTTTGCCGGCATTCAATGACGAAAGTTCGATTGATACATAAATACCCCATGCCTCCGCCTTCCGTTGGCTCCTTGATTCCCGTCAGTCATCTGCTTTGCATACCACCACCGCAGTGATGAAGTTCTCCGTTGTTTCCACTGTCCTTGGCCTGGCGTCGGCTGTCCTTGCCCAGCTCCATGTTCCCGGCTCCGTCCCGCTCAATCCTCTTGAGCCGATTCAGCACCGTCTCGCCTACGCCGGCGCGACCGGCATGACTGTGTCGTGGAACACGTACACTGAGATTGACGAGCCCACCGTGTGGTACGGTACAGACCCATGGAATCTCAGTTCGAACGCGACTGGATACTCGGTCACTTTCCCCACGTCTCCGACTTACGCCAACCACGTCAAGGTCACCGGTCTTACTCCCGACACGACATACTACTACATTGTGTCCAACACCAACTGCTACAACTGCTCTGAGCTTGCACCTTACACTTTCACCACCGCTCGTGAGAAGGGCGATTACACCCCGTATACCGCTGCAGTCGTTATCGATATGGGTGTCATGGGTCCTTATGGCGAGTCCGTCGAGAGTGACTATCCTGCCATCACTGAGAATGACTCGAACACGATGCAGTCACTTGCTCGCTACTCTGACGGCTTCGAGCTTCTTCTTCACCGTATGTGCTTCGTTTTTTTCTTTGGCTTGTAAAGATGAATACTAACAAAAAATATAGCTGGTGATCTTGCTTATGCTGATACTTGGCTTTCGGAGTACCTCAACGGCTACCTCAAAAACATGACTCTTGATGAGGGTACCGAAATGTACACTCAATTGATCAACCAGTACTACGATGAGCTTCAGCCTGTTACCGCTCAGAAGCCATACATGGTTGCACCCGGTAACCACGAGTCTAACTGCAACGAGGGCGGTACCAAGCGCAACAACGTTACTTACGACATTTCTATGTGCCATGAGGGTCAGCGTAACTTCACTGGTTTCCTGAACCACTTCCGCATGCCTAGCGAGGAATCGAAGGGTGTTAGCAACATGTGGTACTCGTTTGACCACGGTATGGTTCACTACATTGCTTTGAACACCGAGACCGATCTTGGAAACGGGCTCATTGCCGAAGACGACGTCAATGGTCCTGAGGGCATGGATTCTGGCCCATTCGGAGAGTACGAGAACGAGCAGGTTGACTGGCTGGCTGCTGATCTTGAGGCTGTTAACCGTACCCTTACTCCTTGGATCGTCGTCATGGCTCACCGTCCTTGGTACGCGTCCAACAACAACGTGTCTGGCACCATCTGCTGGAACTGCAAGCTCGCGTTTGAAGAGATGCTCGTCAAGCACAATGTCGATATTGTTTTCTACGGTCACATTCACGTGTACGAGCGAAACGCGCCCGTCGCATTTGGCGTGACTGACCCTAACGAGTACAACAACCCATCTGCGCCAATGTACATCCTCAACGGCGCCGGCGGTCATTACCATGGTTTGTCGACATACACTACCCCGCTGAACGACTACTCGCGATACATCCAGAACTCTACCTATGGATGGTCCAAGATGACATTCCACAACTGCACCCACTTGACTCATGAGTTTGTCGCGAGTGCAAACGGCTCGATCCTTGATAGTGTCACTTTGTACAAGAACCACACGTGCCCTGCTGGCGTTGCGACCATCTCAAACTCGACTGCCTCGCCTACCGGCCCGGCTGTTGTCACTGAGACGAACGCGAGCTCCGTCGTTCGCGTTCCCGCTATCGCGCTTGTGGCCGCGTTGTTTGCTGTCATTGCTGCTGCTTTGTAAGTGCTCTGAATCTGATGAGCGATAAAAAATAGGTGTCGTTAGTAGTAAGAGATGATAATAGATAATTTTTGCTTTGAATCGATCGAAGAATGTGTCTTATACATACGCAGAAGCGGATAGCCCACATGCCGCAGCAGCGTTACCAAAGTGGTAGAATATCGTGGTAGAATATCCACGGATGGATGCCCATAAGTGGCCCCCTTCCCCTCAGCTCATAACTTTCACTCTCTTCATGTATGGCATAGAGCGCATGTACGTAGAGGAAAAATGGTGGTGAGTGGAATCATCGCTATGCACAAATGCGTAACTTGGTTAACGGCGAGACGGGCAGGAGCTGGTACAAATTCGTGTCTGCACTCGGCGCGCGCGCGCGCTGAGTTAATCAATGATCCACATTGGGAAGTTCAAAATATTTATGATTATGAGCAACCCGCACCGTGGATCACACAAAACCAGGCTTTAAAAACACTTATGTATACTGTTCGTTACTCAAAATAGATAAATACTGAAAAAACCCCAGTGTATACAGTGCGGGCAACCGTATCCCGGGGGCCTCGATAGGGCTCCTCGAGAGATTTAGGCAGTGTTTCAATATTCCATTCGCCTAACCCTATATCTCAATTGGGTAACTTCTCAATTGGGAACTGCCGATTGTGGAAGTTAAATGTCCAAAAGAGGAAGTTTTGGAGTCTTGGTCCGGTTTATATGAGTCGACAGGATGGATCGCTGAGTGATTGTTAGCTCGTGTTTTATTGCCAGTGTTATGTGGTCATAGAAGGATTAAAAGCAAAAAGAAAAGAAAGGCACCCGTAATCTGCGGTTTAGATGTTTATATGGCGACAAGTCTGGTCTCTAGAAGCAGATAACATCAGCCACAGTATGCGAGCACTCACAAATTCAGATGCATCAACCGCATATCCAACTTTAAGGGCAGCCACACAACGCAAATCTTATTAGACTGCATTCAAACTTACTAGAAAGCTGAATCTGCTGATCAAGAGCAGACCTATTCTTTTTTATTTTACGGTACTGGAGTGGTTGATGAGATATATGTGTTTGAAAAGTAGTATTGTGTGCAGGATCTTAGTATGGCGGTTGACTGGCACCACGCTACTTTAAAGCTACACCACGCCGCGCACAACACTATTCACTAAAATAAAACAGCCACCCAATATAAATTTAGCAATTTAAAATAGCTAAGAGCAGGTTTTTTTTTAATAGATGCAGTGGTTGAGATTTTACGTGGGCTCAAAACCTGCCACTTCGAGGCGCCTTAACTATATGGGAATGGCAGTTGAGCCGAACAGGTTAAATGTAAGCTATGTTTGGTACATGTCCCACTCAAAAAACACACCCCTTGTGATTAATCACAAGTTTGGGTACACAAACCCCCTTATTTACATTTGGGAGGTTTCAACAGCCTGCCGCTCCCATCCTATCGAAGCCCTATCGAAGCCCTATCGGAGCCTCGAAGTGGCAAGTTTTGAGCCCACGTAAAACCTCAATAACCGCAGTTATTAAAGAATAGATTGCTCTAAGTTGTTTAAAAGCTGTTTTAAATTGCCTAATTTATATAGGGTAGCTATTTTATTTTGTATAAAAGGTGGTTGTTGAGGTTGGCGTGGAGTCAAAGTGGAGCGAAAAACTTCCCCTACTTACGAGTGCCCGCGCTGTATCAGTCCTTTATAGTTACGCATGGAGTTAACCGTACTGGAAGCGGATATTATATCGAGCATGGGCCATGCATTGCTAGTACCCTAATCCGCACTCTTGGCTCAATCAAATTAGCTTAATTCCATCCCAGCCTGAATCAACTCGTTATCCGAGTGCGGCTTGCAGTCGTTGATCCAGGAATTGCAGTCTTCCAGGGATTACACACCGATGTACTATTGCTCAAGGTGCATATATATTTAGCAGAGGTATAAAGCTTCCATGGAACCGACGTGAAACGAAACGAACTTAGAGGATATATTGGTTCATTTATAGAGAGAAGATGCCGACTGTTAGCGACGAGCCGACGACGCTCGCGGAGGAATTTACGCGGTGCGTCTAGTTTACAGCACGATCGGAAATGTGGGAAATGAAAGAGCTAACTTGCGGCGACCAAGATACCACGATGATCCAGAAATTGAGCGAGGCGTTGAAGGACTGACGATGGAAGCTTCAGTTCCAGTTGAAGTTGCGATCGGAGAAGACGAGCTCAGAAGCGCCCCCAGCAGAGCTTTGTTTCTTCCTGCGCTGTTCGTGTCTGCATTTGCGCTGGGTGGTGTCGCGGCGCCTCAAATTAATCTGATTCTCACTATGGCATGTAAGAGCTTTCAGGATGACCCTCGAGCCGACGTGGACTTGGAGGCAGATTGTAGAATCCCGGAGATTAATGCCATGGGGTCCAGAGCGATCATGGGATACCTGCTCACATCGAACCTGATGTCGGGTATTATGTCTCCTACTTTAGGCGCAATTTCTGACAGATATGGTCGCAAGCCGCTGATGATTATGAATATTTTGGGGCAAATGGTGAGTTCAGTTTATGCGAGTGTTGCGAGGAGATGCGACTGACGAGATTAGTTTGGACAAATAATGCATCTGATATTGGCGAAGTCTGGGTACAGAACCGCGTACCGATGGTTTTTTCTTTCCGGACTACTTGACGGCAGCGGGGGTGCCTTAGCCGGATTGTTGCTTTTTGGGCACGCGTACATGTCTGATATCACACCTCCCGCGAAGCGAATTCGGTCATTTGGATACGTGCGAGCAAGTGTGTTTATCGGGATGGCGTCCGGTCCGTTTTTGAGCTCGTGGCTTGCTGACAACGTGAGCTTGTACAGTGTGTTTTATTTTGCAATCAGCCTTCTCGCGATTAATTTGATGTACGTTTTGGTGTTTTTGAAGGAGTCTGTGCCTGCGGTCCGCATGCGGGAGGCACGGGAAGCGCATGCGCTGCAGCACCAGTTCGATGTCGCGCAAACAAGCGATATGCAGTATTATATTTCGCGATTGAATATCTTTACACCATTAAAGGTTCTTTTGCCGTCCAAGAGCGTGAAGCCTCTTGTGCGTCGAAATGTTATGATTATGGCGACTATCGAGCCAATTGTGTATGGAATTGAGACGGGCGCGTTTCCGGTGATTGTGCTGTACGGAGATTTGGTGTTCGGGTGGTCTTCGTATACGTCGGGATTGTTGATGTCGCTTGCGTCTGCTGGAAGAGTAATTGGCGTGATGGTCACGTTGCCGTTTCTGCTGAGTATACACCGTCGGTTCGTGGGTGGGCGGCAGCACGAATACGGCGCGTCTGGTTCGGATATATTGTGCGTTTGTTTAAACTCGGTGGAAAAAGGTACATGGCTGACAGGATACAATAGTATGATCCGAGCACCGGTGTACACATTCATATTGACGTATGCGGGCATGGCGCTGTCGAATACGTCTGCGGGAATTCTGATGTGTGAGTTGCATTGCATGCATTATTCAAACGGGGAATACAATGGCTGATTTTATGAACAGGTGGCACATTGTCGATGTTTCACGTGGTGATGCCTAGCACGATTTGTTCCTCGCTCACGAAGCACGTGGAGAAGAAGGACATTGGCTCGGTGAGTGCTGCTTAGATGTGGTCGGCTGTGGGAGAAGATGCTAACAATGGATGTGTGAGTAATAGCTTTTCGGCGCACTGGCGTTGCTGCAGAATATTTCGGCGATTGTGACGCCGATTGTGCTGTCGAACGTGTACGCGGCGACGGTGGGTACGGATCCAAAGGCAGTATTTTACGTGTTAATAGTTGTATACACGGGAGTGACAATGGCGACATGGTTTGTGAGAGAGCATAAGGGCGGCGGGCTGTATGTTGATGGGGCGGAAGAGGAGGAGGCAGGGGTAAGAGCGGAAGCGGAAGTGGAAGGGGCGGATATGTGAGAATTGTTGAGCTCTTTGCAGGGGGTATGAAAGCTAGGGCAGAGATTTCGCACTACTTGTTTTTATTTATTTTTCTTTGCGGTTTTGCAGGGCTTTTTCGGCGCGGAATTGAGATGTGATGTTTTCGGCGATTCGGAGAAAGGTGAGATGCACGGGAAATCAGATTGGGGGACGCAAACCTTGTTGCGAACAGCGAGTTCGGCGAGAAGCTATAGCGGAGAACAATCAGAGAGCGTGATGCATCCACCAATAGTTATACGCGACGGTGTAGTTCTACAAGAGATGTAAACAATGAACGCGTGATCTACCTGTGCGTTGTTTGGGTTCTGATTGTGACGCGCGATAAGAACTGATGGAGCGCGATCGCCGCACGCTGGTAGATCCAGACAATGCTGTGGCTCAGAGACAGAGGGACGTGGCGACGGCGAGCAGGACTCGTGTAGTCGGGGGTTGAGGAGAATTGTCGCGGCGCCACAAGCGCGATATAATGCAGTAACGCGCACTCGCATTTGGACCGGGGAAGGTGACGTCGCGCATTAAATTATACGCGAGGCGCGGCTTGCGATCCGCTAGGCACGCGCACACGAGGCACACGAGGCCCTTGCTGGTCAGCAGCGCGCCGGACGCGTCGGGCTTAACGTGCGCCGACTCCGTACACGCGCTCGGCTCCGACGCGCACGCCCGCGCGATTCGAGCCCCTCGAACAGGCATGAGCTGACGTCACACAGTGATTATATACCGGCCCCGACGGCCCCGGCTCACGCCGCACCCGAGCAGTATGCGAGCTCGCACTGCCCGAGAACCTGCGCTCGCGTTCCGTCGCATTTCTCGACCAGCCCCAACCAGCCCTGTCTTGCGTGGACGGTTGCAGGGCCAAGGGCCGGTCGGGGCGAGAAGTTCCACGGCTGGAATACGAGCGGTACGCTGGACGCGTGGCCGCACCGCGGGAACCGACGCGTCTGCAGGCTTGCACCGCGGCCGGACGGCGGTGTCACGGTCGCACTGGGGCGCTCTCCAGTTGCACAGGGAGGGTTCTGCACCGGCACCGGCGCTCGCTTCGCTGCCTCGCCCCTCTCGCCCTCTATCCGCATACTCCTCCTCCACGTCCTGCCTACTCGTATATTAATACCGCCCTCGCTCCAGCTCTTCCTGCTTCTCCTTGCTTCTCTCTGTTCCCTACCGGCCCTGGCTGATCCTCCCACCGCCCCTCCTGCGCCTCCCGCCCTGTCGCCCCAACCGCTCCTCTGCCCTCCCAAACCTTCCCCGCAATGTCTGCGCCCGCCTCGCCCTCCCCTGCCTCGCCGGACGAGCGCAGCGAGTGGATGAGCATCTCTGATCCGCTTTTGCGCCGGCGCATTCAGAATCGCGTTGCCCAGCGCGCTCGTCGTGCGTCGCCCCGTTCTCGCCGCAATGTCCCTCCCTCATAGCCGCTAACATCTGACCCAAGGACGCCGTCTTGCTCGCTCCCGCGAAAAACAAGCTCCCAAGAAGTCCGCCTCCGGCTCTCCGTCCCCAACACCCCCACCCCAGTCCGCATCATCCACAAAGTCGACTCGCTCCCGCTCCCTCGCACTTCCCTCAACATCAGCCTCTGCAGCTCTGCAGCCCCAGCGGCGCTCCGCAAGCACCTCCAGTGCGGCAGTACCCGCCCCGGCCCTGTTCTCCGCGGCTTCTTCAATCGCCTCCCTCTCAGACACCGAAGAGTCCATCGATGACGACGCGCAGTCTCCCACCATCGAGATGCCCCCTCTCTCGACTCTCGATGAATCCTCGACCAACATCCTCGACGCACTGCACTCGCTCTTTCCCTCCACGTCTGATGTCTGCGACTTTGACGAGCAATTCCCCATGAATTCCTCCGAGCCCGCGCTTGATTATGAGTACACTTTTTCGCAACCTGATCTCGCATATCCGTTTCACTCCCCGCAGTCCTTCTCTGACTCGTCGACCTCATCGTCGTCGTCGTCTTCCTCCCGTTCAACTGGCTTGTCCTCTCCGCCCTTACTCCGCGCACGCTCTGTGAGCGACGCTCTCTCGCACAACATCCAGATCCTAGCCTTCCCACGCAATGGCCCGCGCTACGACGTCTTCAGTCTCGAAAACAGTCCTACGGCAAACATTCCCGCCGCATTGATCCCATCCACGCTACAAGCATCCATTCCTCACGCTCACTACATTGACGCAATCCCCTTCCCCGCATTTCGCGACTCTATCTTGCGCAACATCAGCTCTGGCAGCTTCAACGAAACCGAGTTCTGCACTGATCTCCTCACTAGTGGCTTCACCGTCTGGGGCAGCGATCCCACTCTTCCATTCGCGTGGGAACTCAATGACACGTTCGCCAAGAAATGGGACGCGATCCTCGCCGCCGACTCGGCCGTTCTCGACACCGCGCGCTTCTGGACGACTCAGCGCGCGACCGCCATGGCAGCCGTGGCAGCAGTCGTGGGCGGAGCAACGTCAGTGCCTCCGTCGGGCGATGGCAAGTACAAAGACGGCGCTGTAGCGACGCGCGGCGCCGAATATTCGTTCTTGGCGTGAGGCGGGACGGACGGGGCGCATTTTGGTGGCTTGAAATCTCAAAATTACTCTTGGTTTTACTGTGACTGCTCATCGGTCTATTTTTTTCCTATTTTCTCGGTGTTTTTACTTGTCGGATTGGCGTTGTATGTACGGAGTTTGCTGTGTAAATATATGTATATTTATCTACCTTGTTTTGCTTGTCACTGTATCTCATTATACAAACTATAGGGCCCGTTTTTATCGCGTAGGTGGGGCTCATCTTACATGTAATGAAAGTATATATTTCTCCACAGCTCGGACAAAAAATTAACCCGAGCCGCCTAAAATAAAACTAAACCAGATGTCTCGGCGCCTCGCTTTCCGCGGAACCATGTGGATGGAAGCGCCACGTCCCTGATGTAGTCATAGATGCAAGCGCGCTTAGAAAGTATATATATAGACGAGAATGGCCACGTCATCCTACATGCAGTTTAAATGGCAGGGTATATATATATATATACATATCTAACTATAAGCTGCGATTGGACTCACTGATCGGTACCTCGATCGAGCCGAACAGCGAACGCGTCATTCTCCCCGCCGCGCAGCCCTTGCCGCGGACGCCGCGGATGAACAGCTCGCGCTGTCCGAAAATCCCGAGCAAAGAACGCGTCTACTCAACATGCGACCCGACGTAGAGTCTAATCGGTGGCGTACGTTACACATCATCGATCAGATTCGAAAGTTTGTTTTCGACTTGGGTGTTGTGTTGTTGCCTCGTTTGGGCGAAATCTGTTCGAATCGAGTTGTCGCCCCTCGCTTCTCTCCGCACCCTAATATCGCATTTTGTCAGTGTCTTCCACCGATTGAAGATCATTGGCCTGCCCGCCGGCCTCTGCATACAATCGTAAACATTTTCATGTAATCGCATGACAGTATTGAACCGCCCCCCAGTCATTTTTTGGGCGAATCATATCTCCCAGCGCTCATACACCATTTGCTGCAACTGCGTGTACAAACCAAACAGTTTGATATCTATGAATGCAAACTAAATCTAATCATCTATATGTACAAAAACTTTTACAGCATCACTCACCGTCCTCCTCAATCACATCCAACCACGCGTCCTCATCCTCGCCTTCTCCCGCATCAACTCCACCTTCCCCACCAATCTCCCTCTCAGTCTCCTCAATTCGCCGTCTCAATTCCGCCTTCATCTCCTCTGCATCCTCTTCATCAACCCCGCCGCCTCCTTCACTCTCCAACAAATCTAGCGCACTCTGGAAGCATTCCAATGCGCCAGTCACAGCCTTCTGCGCAGCAGCTTTGTCACTTCCATGACTCGCTTTTGCGTACACCTGAGCAAGTGCAAGTCCATCAAGATACCACGCCTCCGCCAATTCCTCATCAAGTCCTAGAATGCGCTTACACGCCGCATCCGCAATTTCACCAAGCTCAGTCTCAAGTGCGAGACGCACAAGCGTCTTCATGCCGTTTATGATCGCAACTTCGTCCGATCCATCGTCTGTAACTACCTCACCTCGCGCGGCCTCATGTCCAACATGTACTTCCCACGCGCGAATCACTGCTGCCCGAGCATCATCAGGCCGCGATTGTGAAAGTCGAATGGAAGCGAGCGCAGAGCATGAATCCTCGTGCTCGGGATCAATCATCAATGCTTCAGTCACCAACGCCTCACAGCTCGACTCCGCTTCCGGCTCCATACTACAAAAACACACAGTCAGCATCCCATACGCCCCCGTCAAATACACTTATAAAACTTACCACAAATCCGTCATCCAAATCTCGATAGATGAGCACAGTGCATCGCACAACTTCCCCCGCATCACCGCCTCCTCGACCTTCTCTTGCGCTGTCTGCTGACCCTCGGCCGCTTCTGCAAGCCGCTTCCTCAGCGCATTACAGCCTTTCCGAAACCACTCAACTGCATCTCGACCCCCAGATAACTGACCCAACCACAGAAACTTTTCGTATCCTCCCCGGCTTCCCGTCGCGTCGTCAAGCTCCGCCGCCCGTGTGAATAGCGCGTAGGCACTCTCTGCATGTCCTTGCGCAGATTTGGGCGATTCGTCTGCAAGGGCAGAAATCTCAAGATGCGCTTCGGCAAGAATCTGAAGAGCCTCAATTTGCAGTCCAAGCGCGTCCTCCGCATCGTCGTCGTCGCCTCCGGCTTCAACAGCTGGCCCCGCAATCTGAGCTTCGTACGGCGCAAGCGCAGCAAGCGCGTCGTATGGCTTGCGCTCGTCAGATAGTAACCGTCGAGCCTCTATGATAAATGCACCGCTGTCATCGGGTCCCATTTTGTCGTGCTTGAAAATGTAAGATCAACTGAATGTGAACTATGAGATCGCGCTGGAACAGTTACGTAGACGATCCAACATATAACGTTAAAAAAAAATATGTGACCTAACCCACGTCGCTAACTCCCAACGCGTGCACAATTTGATGCATCAATTCGAGATGAAGCAGATTCCACCGGAGAAACAGCACCTTTACACAGCGTTCGAGATATACACAGACAAGACGGCATAATGGATCCAGCAGAGGAGCAAGCACAGGAGATTGAGCTCTTGCAGTCAATGTACCCCGACGAGATGACGTTGCATTCTCCGACGTCGTACTCCATCGCTCTACGATTCGAACCACCGACCTCGGCACTAGGAGCTGTGCTCAAGCAAAGCAACCAAATTCTGAGGATTAATGTCAAGTATCCCGAAACTTATCCCGAAGTTTCTCCGGAAATTGATCTTGCGCTTGAGGTGCTGCAGGATGAAGATGAAGACGAAGATACGGAAGATGAGGATGAAGATGAGGTTAAGGAGGAACCTTTGGTGCTGGATAAAAGTGATCTGGAGGGACTGCGAGAGAAAGCTGCACAAGAGGTTCGTGTTTCCTTTCCCTTCTTATTCAGTGCCTTCGATTTTAAACAACTGTTAACGCTAAATAATAGGCGGAAGAGAATATCGGGTTTCCTTCCATTTTCGCGATTACGTCGTCACTGAAAGACCAATCTGAGTCGATTCTACAAGAGAAGCAAGCCGAGATCGAGGCAGCGCGTGAGGCTAAACTACGAGAAGAAGAGGAGAAAGAGCATGCCAAGTTCCGAGGTACGCTTGTTAACCGTGAGAATTTCCTAGAATGGCGGCGAAAATTCCGCGCGGAAATGGCAGCGAAGGAAGACCAGCTGCCTGAAGATCTGAAACGGAGGCCAACTGGACGCGAGATTTTTGAGAAGGGTCTGGAGGGAAGTAAGAGTGAGGACGTGTTGGGTGGGGAGGATGAGAGTGTTAAGGTCGCGGCTGCGGGAGTCCAGGCACTTAGTGTATCATAGCATTTTTAGACATTGTGATTATGTATTGAATTATGTTGAGGATGTTTCTATCTGCACATATTTTCCCAGATCGGCTGAGACGAGTTAGCTTTCTCCATATTCATCTTTTGCTGAAAGATATTCTACTGACCAAGAAGCTGCGAGTCCCGCACTTTCTCCATCTCTTTACTCGCGTCATCTTCATACCGCCGCTCGTCAAAAGTCCACGTTGAGCTGCCAGCACCAGCTGTTGTAGAAGCATTCAAAGCAGGGGATGCATCTATGAACGTAAATCCACCGTTGCTGTCATTTGCGCTGGCGGATCCAAGGCCGGGGCCGGAGTCGGTGTCGGGGGAGAGTGGTTGGTCGCGGATTGGAATGTCTGTCATCGTCTCTGTGCGTATGTGTGTGGATGTGAAGCTATACTAATTCTGTAAGACAAGACGTATATAAAATCACAGCCTTTTGATAAGTGTCGCACGTGTAATATGCAAATGATGATCGTTAATGTCGGCGAGTATGATGTGAGGAGCATGCAGTTGGGAAATCGTCTCCATCTCAATCTCAACTACCGCGCCGCATCGTTCTGAGATTGTGAGCCGCATACCTGTGAGATGCGGCGGATTTTAATTGAAGAACAAAGACAAGACGTACTGCTCACGCCAAATGACTACTCGCTCGCCGCATTGGCGTTAATAAAAACTCAACTCAAGACGTACTGCTCAACTACATATCGATCCCTTTTAGGGGGTGATCCCGGGCACTATGGGAAAAGGTTAAGATATGTAGGACACGTTGATTGTTTTTTCTTGTCCCTCATTACGGTCACGAGCAACCTTCGCCTGTTATCACTTGTCTTAGGTATGCAAGTTCCTTTGATTTCAATCGTCTATAGTTTCTCAATCTGACTTGTCTCATAGCTACATCCTCACATTTGGAAGTTCTGGGCGTGTCGCTCAGGATGTTTTGTAGCATTTAGGACTTACCTCGAAATTTTACTTCTTCATCGTCAAACATATACTCTACAGGTACTTGCTGGATCGTGGGTTCATTGAGGAATCTACGTCACCCTATTCGGCCCCCGTCTTATTTGTGTCAAAGCCGGGTGGGAAGTGCCGCATGTGTGTTGATTACAGGATGCTGAACAAAATAACCGTGAAGAATCGTTTTTCACTGCCTGTTATCGATGATTTATTTGCTGGTGCAAATTGGCAAAAGCAAATTTTTCAGCAAACTCGACCTAGTGAGCGGATACCACCAAGTTAGAATGAGTCCTATAGACGAAAAGCAAGACGGCATTCAGCACTAAATACGGCCGTTTTCAATTTCCCGTGATGCCGTTCGGGCTTACGAACGCACCGGCTACTTTCCAGACATTACTCTACAAGTTATAAGCCCTTTATTTCTTCCACTTCGCTGTTCGGTGTATTTCCGATCCACCGTGCCTGCTACTCGCTCGCAAGTTGTGCCTGAAACGGCCGCCCAGGCTATCAATGTTTGCGGCTCTATTATTGTCGCGGCCTTTACCGCGGGGGCAGAGGTGGTCGTGCTCGCGGCAAGAAGCAAGGCCGCTACCATCAGCAATACAAAAATTATCACGACAATAATGACTTTCATGACCATAATGATTTTAATGACTTCTATGACTTCAATGACAACAAACGGGCTTAGCAGCACAACAATTATCACAATCTTCAAAAAACGCATCATTCAACATCTCAAAGTGCATAATTCTG
This sequence comes from Myxozyma udenii, assembly GCA_030705025.1. Taxonomy (NCBI): domain Eukaryota; kingdom Fungi; phylum Ascomycota; class Lipomycetes; order Lipomycetales; family Lipomycetaceae; genus Myxozyma; species Myxozyma udenii. The sequence continues at coordinate 93,471 of JANIWG010000020.1, forward strand.
CCGCCACAATCGAAGCGGACCTCAATGATCAACAGCTTCGCACTCACAGCGCCGCCGACTCTATTGCATGCAACCTGATCTTGCAATACGTTGATGAGTATGTCGACACCATCATCCGCGACGAACCGTCCGCGTTCGCGATGATGAAGAAGCTGGAGGAGTACGACACAAGTCTTCTTCGCGCGACTGGCGCCGAGCTTCTTGCGTCTTTTCATGGTGCCCGAATGGAGGAAAGTGGGGAGTTCACCTCACAGAACCGGTATAGTTCTCTCGTTCATCACGCAGTGTAACGAGCATGGGTCAGCCAGGAAGAACAGGGGGTTAGTACCAGGGATTGGTATCAGAGAGTGGGGGACCAGGGATAGGCAGGCATACATATAGAGCTAGGATATCCACATGTACTTTGAGAGAGAAAACAACAATCTTTAGCCCCGGTTTCCTAGCATTAGCTACGACCCTAGACCTATCAGCTTACCTGTCCGCGTTACACAAACGAGTTCCGACCAGTCGCGTTTGAATCTCGCAAACTCCAGCCAGCGGAGCTCAATTATCTGGTCCTAGAAAAGGAATTGTTAGCCATCGTGCACTGCCTGAAGCGGTTTGAACACCTTCTACTCGGTCGGCATTTCACCATTCTAACCGATCACCGTTCACTCAGTGTGCTGATGACACAGCGCGACCTTTCCGGGCGTTTGGCGCGCTGGGCAGAATACTTCGGCAAATTCGATTTTGACATTGTGTACCGTGCCGGCTCCGCCAATGCCGCCGCCGACGCTCTCAGCCGCATCGCCTTATCCAGCCCACAAGCCTTGACCCCGCAATTCGCGCCGCACTTGTGCAAGGCTACGAGTCGGACCCTTACGCCCGCATGCTTCGTGACGCGCTACAACGACCCGAGCAACCTCACCCGGCGCAGGTCCGCTTCGAGAGCACTCACTACCAGCTCGTCGATGAGCTACTGTGGTACACGGCTCCGCACAACGCACTCGCACCGCCACGGCTCTACGTTCCCTCAGGCCCGTTTCGGCAAACGATACTACACGATCATCACGACACACTTGCGGCTGACCGCCCGAGCCCGTTCAAAATGTTCGAACTGCTAAGCCGCACCTACTTCTGGCCCCGCATGACGCGACAAATCTTGGCCTACGTCCGTCGCTGCGAACCGTGTCAGCGGGCCAAACCGAACAATTTTCTGACGGCTGGAGCGGCGACGCTGTTGCCAGTCCCCCGCCAGCCGCTGGAGCGACGTCTCGCTGGATTTCGTCACGGGCCTTCCGCGCACAGCAACCGGCCACACCGCCATATCGGTCGTTGTCGATCGCCTCACAAATCGCGCGCACTTTATTCCCACCACAAAAAAGCTGGACTACTTCACCTGGATTTTCCGCCTCCACAGGGTCCCGTCCACAATAGTTTCGGACCGCGATGTCCGTTTCACGAATACTTTCTGGCGCACGCTTCACGGTCTGCTCGGCACTAAACTGGCGATGTCAACCACTAACCATCCACAATCAGACGGCCAAACCGAACGTACTAACCGCACCCTTCTCCAGTTGCTCCGCCCGTTCGTCGCTGCGCATGCCAACCACAGGGACCAACCTCTCCCCGGAGTGGAATTCGCATACAATAACTCTATTCACAGCTCAACGAACACAACGCAAATTTCAATCAATGGTTCAATGCCATTGTTAATGCTGTTTACTCCAGCAAGACTGCTGCCAGTTTTCTTCCCGGATCAGACACGACAATGACACGACAATGATCATTCACCTACTTGAGCTCTTCAAAATCTGTTGATACCTGAGAGAATGTACTCTCTAGTATGTGCGCAGTTATCTACATAGATGTATAGTTATAGAGTAGATAGTTATCAGTACATTAGTTATTTTCTCTAAGTCTACCCTTGTGGGGACATCTCTAATATATATAGAGCAAGGGTAGACTTAGAGAAAATAACTAATGTACTAATGACTATCAATCCTATAAGTATACATCTATGTAGATAGCTGCGCACATCCTAGGGAGCGCTTTTTCTCACTCTCCGAGCATGCATTCGCCATGAGTCTCAACCGTAAATGGTGTTCCCTTTTTTCTCAGACTACCGAGGTTGATCCCGGTCGCACCGAGATCTCTGCGCCCGTTCTTCTGAAGAAAGTTGCTCAGCAGCATTCAAGATCAGATCTGCTATGGAGTTGCCGACCTCTATATGCGTTTCAATCTTAAAGGAACCAGCTACCATACGACAAGCCCTCAACCGTCCCGATCGCCTACAATGGAAAGCAGCAGCTGACTCCGAATATCAGTCACTACTTCAACATGGCACATGATGAGAGATGTTGTCTCTAGATGTATACAGCTCTCTATATATAATATATACATTGTTGTTATTGTTGTATATGTATGTTACAGTAGATTACAGGAAGTAGTTATAGATCTCGTCCGCAGGCTTGGTGGTATAACACCCTATTGCTCACTTTAGAGGTGGCTCTGTTAAAGAGGATGCGCCTGATCTGTAGCAGACGATGCTTCACGGAGGGCCGATAGTATGATGATTGGCTGTTGCCGAGGTCCGGGAGGCCGCCGGGCATGTTTTAGTCGTAGCCAACCAAGGCGTATCTGTCCGCCTCTGCTGTTTGTGCGCGCGTGAGGGCGACGCCTATAAGTAGGCGCTGCTGCGCCCAGGGTCAAGTCGCTCCTCACGCGGGATATCCTATATTGAGTAGGCCCATGGATTGACTTCTTGCTTCCTACTTCGCGTTACTCCTTCCTTGGCTCCGTATAGAGCTCGTCCCTCATATTCATGCGTTTCTGAAGACGCCGTCCGGTAATAAGTTTTGCGTTACCGGAATCGACGACGCAACAGACTGGGCATGTGTTCTTTCTATCCCCGATACATCTGCTTCTGCCACACTTTGAATTTATTTATTCGTTTTGTGGCGCTACGGATGAGATCATTTCTGATCAGGGCGCTGAGTTTAATAACGACGTTCATCAAAAGTGGTACTCTGCGAAAGTTGTTTGACTCTTGCACACCACGGCCTATCACCTGCAATCAAATGGCAAAGCGGAGCGCTTTAATGGGCTCTTCAAGTTAATTTGAAAAGTGCTTTACACGGAGGCAAACGATGCTACACACTGTGATCAATACATCAATTGTAGCACATGAGATCTCGTGCCACTTCCCCCTGGTGAAAAGCTACCCCGATACGCCTGTAGTTTTTCTTACTATTGCCTTTTTCTTTAGATTCATTTGACTACAATGTATGCTAGCGGTTCTTCTAGTTGTATTAATTATACGTAGTTGAGAAAATAGGCTAGTGTGGTCTGGATTAAAACGTTAATACTATTTTTTAATCCGGACTTCGTCTTCACTGCTGGGAATAAAACATCCCATTGGCATCGATATGTGCACATAAAAGGGTGAAAAAGTTGCTTGGGCATGCGATTAGTTTGCTCCGTTTGTCCGTCCGTTTGAAGATGTTGCGCGGTAGGCATTTGTAACTTTGATATTTCCCGATCTGTTCACTTTACCTCACACGGTTGTGCCAATCCAGACCAGGCCAGTTCGTGATATCTCGCCAAAGCACTTCAAAAGCCCTCTCCTGGTCTCTCCTCCCACCACATTTTCAATGTCTTTACTACACATTCATATTTTTTTCTTGCTTCGACCACTGCTACAATGATCTCTCTTCCTCCCGCAGTAACAGCACTCATCTTCACTCTCGCATCATTTTTCAAAACACACATCCCAATCGTCACCTCTACTACTACCACCACCACCGAATCCGGAGATGACCCGGCGCCACAGGTTGTCATTGCTGATAACTACACGTTTCGTACTGCGCATAGCAAGCTTTCTCAATTTTCAGAACAGTTTGAGGAGACTGCAATCTCTGGAGTTGTGGTGGATGGAGATGGAGATGAAACGAAGAATTGGTGGAGTACTGTTTCCGCATTACTCAATAAATTGTTCAAAAGGCGTCAAGAACAAAGGATTGTCATTGAGACATCAGTGGAAACTAAACAGTCGCGCTTTATTTGCCTAATTCGACGGTTGCTATGTTTGCATACTGCATCTACAGAGCACGAAGACAATGAAGAAGCTCTAAAGCTTCCATGTACGACGAGCGACATAATTCTCACGCCTTACGAAAGTGCATCATCTTTTCCAATTGTCGTTTCCGCGCTGTCATCATCACCTGAGCCTGCACGTGCGAAGTCGAACTTAATTGCACGCTTCATTGCGTTTCTGCAGCGGATCACGAACCGCAAGGCGAGCTCACCAGCGGTATCTAACTGTCCCAAGGCAAATGAGTGCATAAGAAGCGCGACTGATGGTCAAGCATTCTCCATAATTTCTGAGCATACACTCGACGTTGTCACAGCCGACCAGACACAGTCTCTAAACACAGACACTTTGAAACGAGGCAGCCTTATCCAACCAACAGGACCAACTCGATACCGCGATATCGAGCTCGCATTGATTGCGCACGAAGAACGCAAAGCGGCAGCTGCAGCTGCAGGGGCATATGCGGCTACTTCAAATGAAAGCGATGTGCTTCCGCTATATACTTATCCGTCATCACAGGAGCACGCGCAAATTTGCGACTCAGACGACGACTCGGATGATGACCCTTCGTTCTTTACTACTGACCTTGCAGTTCCGCATCGTGCGGCGGCGGTGGTCGAAGATATATCGCAAGGTCCTAACGTCGATGTTCCATTGCCTCAGGTGTGCTGCAGCACTATCGCACCGCTCCGTGCTACGTTCGAGACGGTTCCAAATGCTTTTGCGAATGTGATGCTGGAGAGTAAAGTGGACGTTCACGCGTCGTTTTCATGTGACGATGATAATTCAGGCAATGAATCGGTCACGCTGAGACAAGTTGAAGGAGTCAATAAGGTCACAATTCGTAAAATGAGTTTCGATGAGTTTTGCATCCCAAAGTACCCGGAAGAGGTTTTGTGGCTTCCATCTGGTGTGATGAGAGATGACAAAACCACTGAGCTTATCCATGATGAAGAAGCGGAGAAAGAAGTTGAGGTAGATGCGATCACGACTGCGAGCGCTGTGCACGAACCGCTTCAAAAGCAAACGGTATTTGAATATTACTCACCGGACGAAACAACCAAACGCGACAGCAGCGTCTTTACTTCTGACAATGCTGATGCTGATACGGTACACTTGGACTTCAATATTGTCACCACTGCGATTGATGCTGGTCCATATGATGATACTCCGTCACCCTATAATGACGATGCAGGCGATAATGATGAGCTTGTACGATGGATGGCGCGGCGACGGGCGGTAAGCTTGGAAGTCAAGAAGCAACAAGACGCTCAATTGCAGTTATCTATGTTGGAAGTCACTCATGATGATGATCAGGCAAATGAAAATGACTTTGCAGATGTTGATCTTGAGGATCCACATGCTGCCCCGGGACTGATTCCTTTGATTGATACCCTTGATATCCAAGTTGACAGTGACAGCGGTAGCGGTAGCAGCGAAGATAAAGCGCCACTTACACCCGACAATTCAACTCCAAGTTGTACATCACGATTCAACTCACGCAAAATGACACATAATTCGCTTTCACATCTTGATATTGCCTCAATACGAAACACGTTTGATTGGATGCGATCGCAGATAGATCAGGTTGTGATGGATCTTCCGTCGCCGTTTGCTGGTACTACTAGTAGCATTAGATCTGCTGAGAAAGATAATGCTTTGTGGTCGGGAAACAACGTTGCGGAAAAGTCAAAGCGGGGATTCACTGCTGCTGCGGAATGATGGATACGTGCATGCCCAGGTACAATGATACCATTATTACTTTGTGTTCTGGTTTTCTGTTTGTTGATTCTTTTTTTTTTGAGGAAAGTTTGGTTGATACCCACGGTGACGTTTTGAATTGGATGACAACTGTTAAGTTGTGCAAAACTTGAAGCGACAACACGGCGACAATAAAGTCTCTCCTAACACAAACTATTCGTTAAGTCGTGATCGTTATTTTATCCATACATACAAGCAAAGAAACAAACCAACATATAGTGCACCCTTGACAAAACTCCAAAAGAATAAAGTAAAAATAAAAAGGTAATAACGATCGCGCAAACACTGTACATGTATAAAACTGGACACAACCACATACACTCAAATCTTTCATGATTGCTTACCGACCAGCGGCGGCGCAACAGGAAAATCGGCACAAAGACATACATACATACATACATAAGTACAATTTATACAAACACCCACCCGATCCCCTTTTCTGTCTTCCGTTTCTTTTTTGTTGTTTTCCGCTCTATCTAGGTTTCTCATCATTTTTTTTTGATATGGTCTTGTTGAATGAAATGTTTGACGATAGGTGGAAATCGCAGCAAAGATGTAACTTAGCTCAGATCCATTCCACCATATGCGCGATCCCTCGAATCACCAGCCATGTTTGGACTCGTCGGAAACACACTGTCTTCGTAATCAAAGTCTGGATAGTCGTCGTTTCCATTACTGCTTGGAGTGGCATCTGCCATATGGCGTCCTGTGCCCGGAGAGTCAAAATCGTATGTTTGGCCTCCAGCTCGACTCGTGATGACGACATTGCCGTTATTACTACTCATACCCATGCTGTTGTTCTTGCTGTTGTTGTTCATGTTGGACGATGCGTTGGTCGAGGATGTTATGCCGTGCTCTTGCTCGAGTTTCTCGAGACGCATAGAAAGCTCCTCATTTCGCCGACGCTGCTCCTCAATTACTTGTTGCAGCTGCTTGATGTAATCCACGCTCTTGCGCAGAATAATGCCTTTGTTTGGCCGGCCGTCTTTGCCGAGTGCAGCAGCAGCAGACGCAGAGGACATTGCCCCTGGTGTGCCAAAGGACCCCTCTTCAGTATTCACTCCAGAAGTAGATGCAGTAGTAGGCAGTCCAGCAGCAAGTAGGTTCTCAGGGATAAGCAGAGCAAGCTCCTGGATCTTCTCATTTATGTTGTCGCGCCTCCGTCGCTCGACTTTAAACAATTAGTTGAGTCCATTCTAGACTTGAAACATTATACATACCGGCATTGTGAGACTCACGGCGTCTTCTCCGCTTCTCCATTATTAGCAACTGTTGCTTATCCGGATCCTGCTTGAAGCTCTGTGATGCTGCTGGCGAAAACGCACTGTCGAAAGTGCTGTCCGGAGTGCCCCAGCTTTGAACTGTATCTGGCACGCTGACACTCTGCAGATTCGACTGCTGCTTGGGAGTATAGTCATTTACCATTAAGAATCGCTGAGCGTGATTATCAAACTGGCCCGCGCGACTCGCGGAAGAGCCGTACTGTTGTGGCTGTGATGTGGCAAGCGGTGTATGCTGTCGTCGTCGTTGCTGCTGTTGCTGTTGTGCGTAATCGTCGAAGGGGGAGGATGAGGCCGGAAATGAAGAAGTCATGACTGGTCGTGATGGAGGCGAAAAGTATGTACCCATGCCGATGTTCGGGTTTCCCAGACTTCCAGGCGCCTCGTCAATTGGAGGCATGCTTCCAGAATACTCGTTGATGTATGGTTCTCCTGCACCAGATGCTCCGCCCATGCCGCCTTGCATGGAGGTATCGAAGGAGTCAAAGTCGAGAAGCTCAGACTCATGAATAGTAGAAGAGCCGATGTTTGAGTCGTCAAAAGAGGAGAATCCACGAGAAATGACGCCGCGCGACATCGGGTCGCTCGTGGCCGTCGCAGGATCGACAAAGTCGGCAACAGTCACGGGCGAGTAGTATGCGTCCGGGTCGGGCTTTATGTACGGTGGAGAGTGGTAAGACATGGTGGAATGGCGGGGGGGTGGTGAGGTGCGGTGCGCGGCAGCGGCGGAGAGGGAAACGGAGAGAGCAGAAGTGGTGATCAAAATGTGGAAAGAGACTGTGACTAGTCGGAGGAGATTGAAACGCAATCCGCAAGACTCGGTACGGAGACGAACGACAATTGAGTGAGCAGGCGAGACTCGCGAGAGCACACAGGACTGGAGAAGGTCGCGATATGAAAAGTACGAGGCGAGTTTGGTGGAGAAGTCGACGGGTGCCTGTCACAGATAGTTCTTCCGTTTGGTGGGGAGGGCCGCCGCAGCGCACCTCGCCCTTGTTGCGCACTCGCCTCTTCCGGCAGTCCCTGTAAGCGTTCCAAGGTGCTTGTGTTGTTTACCGCCAACGCAGCCATACCGCAACGCCACAGTATCGCTACGCTACGCGGGGAAACTCAGCTGCGCACAAACAAACGCAAACGCGTCGTCGATAGATTCATGTTATCTGGCCTTTGTCCCCACACGTACCGCGTCAGCTTTCCGCCACCCTCGACACTTCTCGCGAGCTCATCGTTATATATATAATTTCAGCTTTTTCTACTGTATCAATTGGAGGGTTTTAATTAATTTTATTGATTTTGTCGCGTCGTGTTCTCCATCAGTCGTTAGTACCTCCACACCGCCGACTCAGCTTCCGCCACAACTCTCCGCATCACTACAATGCCTGCTGCAACGACATCAGAGAACTCGTTTCGTCAGCAACTGAACAGCTGGTCTGGTCGCGCACCTGCAGCTGCTGGTCGACCGACGGCGTCGACACAAGAAGCGACTGGTGCGTTCCAGCTTGCGGACTTCTCCGTTTCCAATATCTCATCAACGTTCAAATCCATCAACCCATTCCGGAATACGGGACCGAACTACATGCAGCTGCCGGTTTCGGAGAATGACACGTTTTTGCCTGCCCAGGAGCCTTCATGGTTTCAGAGTATGTTTTTTCTGTTTCTTTTTGTTCGTGACAGAGCTAACGAGACAGTGTCTCGAATGGATCGCATCATTTGCTTTGGCGTGTGTCTGGCCGGTGCGCTATTACTATTCGTCATCTGCTTTGCACTATTCCCCATTCTTATCCTCAAGCCCACCAAATTTGCAATTCTGTATGTACTCCTTTCACGTCTTCTTTTCTATTCGAGTTACTGAACATACATCTAGATGGTCCCTCGGCTCGTTGCTCTTTGTCATTTCATTTGGTGCCCTCCAAGGTCCCGTTAACTATATCCTTCACCTAATCTCCGCTGCGCGTCTCCCTTTTACAGTCATTTACTTTGGCTCCATCATCCTGACTCTCGTCTCGAGTATCGGCGTACGTTCCACACTATCGGCAAACTCCGAATCACAAGCTAACAAGCTCCAGTTGCACAACGCACTTCTCACCGTTATTGCCTGTGTTGCCCAGATCATCGCAGCTCTTTGGTACACTGTCAGTTATTTCCCACTTGGTACCCAGGGTCTTCGTCTTGCGTCCAGGTATGTTTCATTCTTCGTCCTTTTTCAGAGAAATGAATGTTAATCGATTACACAGACTCGGTCAACGACAAGTCAACTCCTGGCTCGACTCATGATTTCTCAATTTCTTTCCGTAAGGATAATCAAATATCCTACTTACGTTCCCATAATGTCTGGATACAGAAGTGTACATTAGTTTAATCAAATAAATCAATCACATATAATCAAATCGCGGCAAGTAGAATCTCTCAAAATCTCGTCATGCATGCAGCCATAAATCGCTCCACTCTCTAACCACTGCGAACTCCCTTTACAGTACCTTGCTCATCCACAGACACATTGAGTCTGCCATCATCATGTCAGCGCTGTACATTCTGTCCGCCAAGTCTCAAACGTACCTTCCGGGGTTGAAATCCATCGTCGCAAACGATCCTGGCTCCAGCACTCTGCTAGATTCCGGCAAGTGCGCCTTCGGAAACGACTGCATTAGTCACAGTTAGTACTCACTGCAAATCAACTCAACACATCGTTTAACACGTACCGTATCGGACGGAGTGCCACTGTCAGAAAGCTTCTTGCCAATGAGCTTGGCCTCCCACTCCTTCGCCAGATTTTCGTTCTGACCACTGGGTGCGTTGTTCATTTTTCGGCAGAATCTGTACAGAATTCGAGTGTTTTTTCCAAATACTCTGTGTGTCACGATGGAATTCCATAGCCAGGAGCGATCTGTATGGCAGTCGACGAAGATCACATCGCGTCCAGCGGGCGACGTTGGCGATCATCGCACGATCGACCGCACGGACTCCCATTCCCCAAGTCCCAACCACAGTACCACACCCACAACTTACAGCCATCGGACATTTTCTTATCTCCGACTCCTTACATGTACACATCCTCACACGAGTCGTCGAATACGCATAGATTCAAATCTGTACATGTTACATGGAGCTATAGAACAGCTCATCTTCTACATCAGTGATTTTATGTTTTGTAGAATGAAGATATCTTTTTTTTCTCAAAAATAAACTACCAAGGATAAACAAAGAGAACAAATTTGAGAAAGCGCAACATGGAAAATTTACATCATTCACTTGGATAGAGATGATTACTACACCAACCACGACATACCTAAACACGCATATACACGACGGGAAACACCGCGCACACACGCTGAAGCGTTCTCACGCTTAAGCAAGGTAGGTCGAGGCCGAGACGTTACCACCACGACCGGTCCAGTTGATGTGGATGTCGGTGTTGACGGGGTACTTCTCCGACTTGAACTCGGGGAGGATGTGGAAGGTGTGGGCACCGAAGTAATCACGCTGGGCCTGGAGAAGGTTGGCGGGGAGACGCTCCGATCGGTAGCCGTCGTAGAACGAAAGAGCAGTGGCGAACGCAGGGGTGGGGATACCGTTGGTAACAGCGAACGCGATGGTCTTACGCCACGAGGCCTGAGCCTTATCGATGGCAGCGTGGAAGAAGTCGTCGAACAGAAGGTTCTCGAGGTCGGGGTTCTGGCGGTAGGCACGGGTAATGTCACCAAGGAAGACCGAGCGGATAATGCAACCACCGCGCCACATAAGAGCAATGGCGGGGTTGTTGAGCTTCCAGCCGTACTCGCGGCCAGCCTCACGGATGAGCATGAAGCCCTGGGCGTACGAGATGATCTTGGAGGCGTAAAGGGCCTGCTCGAGCTGGTCAACGAGCTCCTTCTTGTCACCGGTGAACGAGGGAGTGGGGCCAGTAAGAATCTTGGAAGCACGGGTACGCTCCTCCTTGATGGCGGAGAGAGTACGGGCAAAGACAGCCTCACCGATAAGGGTGACGGGCATGCCAAGGTCAAGAGCGTTGATGGCGGTCCACTTACCAGTACCCTTCTGGCCAGCAGTGTCGAGAATCTTCTCGACGAGAGGAGTTCCATCATCGTCGTTGTAGTAGAGAATGTCACGGGTGATCTCAATCAAGAAAGAGTCAAGGACACCCTTGTTCCACTCAGCGAAAACATCACCAATCTCCTTGTCGGTGAAACCAGCACCGCGCTTGAGGATATCGTAGGCCTCGCAAATAAGCTGCATGTCACCGTACTCAATACCGTTGTGAACCATCTTGACGAAGTGGCCGGCACCCTCATCACCGACCCAGTCGCAGCAGGGCTCGCCGTCAGTCTTGGCAGCAATGTCCTGGAAGATAGCCTTGATGTGGGGCCACGCGGCCTCGTTACCACCGGGCATGAGCGAAGGGCCGTAACGAGCACCCTCCTCACCACCGGAAACACCGGAACCGACGAAAAGGAAGCCCTTGGCGGCAAGCTCCTTGGTGCGGCGGTTGGAGTCGGGGAAGTGCGAGTTACCACCATCGATGATGATGTCACCAGGCTCCATGTGGGGGAGGAGGAGGTCAATGAAGTCATCGACGGCCTTACCAGCCTTGACGAGAAGGATAACACGGCGGGGCTTCTTCAGCTTGGAGCAGAGCTCCTCAATGGAGTGGGCACCAACAATGCTCTTGCCTGAAAATAGAAGTTAGCGGCCGATTCAACAAGTAGGAAATCACTTTATGCTCACCCTTAGCCTCGTTCTCGAGGAAGTGGTCGACCTTCGAAACGGTACGGTTGAAGGCAACGACGGTATAACCGTGGTCAGCGGCGTTGAGGATCAGGTTCTGAAAATGTTAGATCAAACGAGATCGGGATGACAGAAAAGTATGACATACCTGACCCATAACGGCCAGACCGATGAGACCAATATCTAAAAATAATGTCAGGTACAATGTATAAATGAAAAACCAGACCCCAAATCCGTATGAAGCAGGTGCGAAAAAGGAAACGACCAATTGAGCTAGTCGGAGACAGAACTATGTCATGGACATGACTGAATTGAGACATTACAACATATACGCAACATGATCCAAGCAATTGCGCATCGTGATCAAGCAATTGACGATTTAGGAAGATAGACAGACATACCACCACTGGGAGCATAAGGCGCAAACCCACCGGCGATGCCGGCGAGTCGGGCGCTAAAAGTTAGTAAATGATCAAAAAAAAAATAAGGAATCTATGCAGCGCCAATGCCAAAAAAGTCAATTGAGTCCCGATCGCGATCAACTACTGCATTGCTTCGCTACTGCGTAGGGATAATCCCGGACAGACAAAGTTGCAAGATCCGGGCCCGGAAATAGTTCGGCGCTATTCGGAACGCGACAAAGACAATTCGGCAGAGGCAAAGAAAAAAAGAACAGCAAGTTGTAACATACACAGGCTCAGACATTGCGGAAGAAAATTGACGACAAAAGAAGGGATGGGGAAGGAGGAGCGGAAGACGCGGGGTGGAGAGGAGAAGGAGAAGAAGAGAGGGAGAAAGAGAAGGAGCGGACGGGCGAGAAGAAGAAGGTAAAGGCGGCGGCAGACGCACCAGCACGGACAGCTCTGCACCGAGTACCTGCGCGGACCCAGTCAGAGCCGGCGTGGACCCGGTCAACGAGCGGTCGCGCCCTGGATAGCCTCCCAGCGACATCCGGGTCCGCCTCCAGCCCGGGTCCGGTACCACGATCCCCGCGACCGCCGCGCCCCGGGCCTGGGTCGTCCGCCGGGACGAGTGTGTTTACAAGCTGCTGCTTTCGCGACAGGCCGAGTCGATGGCATTTATATTGATCCATGACGAGATATCATCGAATGTCGAGACGGACTCGATATTGTCGCTGGATCTCTCTGTTTTCTCCGCCAAAAGCGCACAGCTGCGGACGCGACGCGTCGTCTACACCGTGTCTACTTGCTCCACCCCCGCGCAACGCACGTGGGGGGCGCGCTCCGGCCTGATCTATAATTTTTCGCAGAGTGCTATATAGTGCTGTGCGGCGATCACACAGCCGGATTATTTCATGCCGCGCGCTGACTCAGGACCCGCGTAACACCTTCAGACGCAAGCACAAACCGAAGCATCGTTATCGATACAGAATGAACTTGTTTGATATATATGAAAGGCGCAACCAAAAAAAAAATAAAATAAAACTCGTCAAAGTGCAATGCAATCATCAGCCAATCGAGCAATTATACCAGCTTATCCGGCCCGTTTCCGCAGAGCTTCGTCGGTTCGTCCGAGTCTGCCCGAGCGGCTTTCAACCCACAAAAAAAATCAGATCCTCCGACCACCGGACTTCGTGTTATATGTACGCGAGCCGCTCCTCCGTTCGCCGCGCCCCACACCCCCAATCCCCGCAGTTTAAATATCTTATCCCCGTTAACTCTCCACGAGTATCGCGTCTTCCTCAACTGGCTGGTCGCGGTATCGCCCTTCACTCTCAACTCCATCGTCCGACCCTACCCGTGACACCGGCCGCATCCACACCTTGCGATCCTTCGCCTTGATAATCGAGTCCACAAGATAGTACTGCACCATGTTCATGATCAACGGGAATAACAGCATCACGAACGTCACCTCCGTCTTCTCATGACCCTTGGCCCACGACAGCAAGAACGCAGCAAGGTCATCCCAGAACGGCATCGTTCCCAGCATAATATAAACCACGAACTTCATCGCACTCAGGCCCAAAAAGTAGATGAACGCCTGGCGCAGAAACCAGTTGAACTGCGGTGGAACGCCGTAGTCGCCCGACCGCGTGCCCACCACACCAAGTTTTTGCGCAGTCTTGCCAAACAGCGACAAGAAAAACCACAAAATCGGCACGCCGATGGTGGTATCCAGCAAAATGTTCAAAAAGTACCAATTGCACGGATTCGTTGGCGAGTCTTCCATCTGGTTGCTCGACAAAATGGCAAGGAACAGGTTCATTACATGGATTCCGCTTGCTCCAAGTACTTGCTTCGACACGTCGAAAAACCTGCTTCTGTTAATACAGTCCCAATATTTTCACTCGTCGTGGAGTGTTCACTCGTCGTGGAGTGTAGACTCACCAGACAATTACCGGTCGTCGCGGCTCCTCATGATATCGCTTGTACACCAACGACATCACGGCGAGACCACCCATAGCACCCTGTACTATCAGCGCAAACGGTCCCAGAAGTTGACATTGGTTATCCATATTGTCTTATCTATGCTCTTTTGCGAATAATGCACGTAGTTGTATAATAATGCGATGCTTTTTGACGCGCCGTACTGGATGCTGATTTACCTCCTTTCAAGTTTCGCTTATTCTGTCTGCTGCATGACGCGTTGACCTCGATAGAAAACAACACGTAATTCAACAAGTCTCGTTTCTCCTAGCAAGTTGTGGATGGCCAATATCTGTACCGGTGCTGCAGTGTATAAACGTCAGCTCCCCATCTTAAACCCGCCTGCGTCGTCATTCAAGAAGAGAAACACCGAATCGACGTACCACACCACGTTTTCTGCGCTTATATACAAACGCTCCACAGTATTAATCAATATATATACTGCGACTGCAAAACTTGGCAGTATTTTTGCGGCCTGCCTTCGGGGTATCTTATGCCGCGTGCTGGGACGGGCAAAATCGCTTTCGTTGCGGACGATAACAGCCTCCATACATACTGCGGCGGGCGTAACTGGATGTCACACGCGCCTGCACGTGCGACTCTTTCAACGCGACTTCCGCAGGTTCGAACCGCGAGACACGTACCAACCAAGTTTCCGCTTCCCGTTTTGCTGTTATTGATTTCGCCTCAAGTCTGCAAAAATACCTCTTGATACCTAAGAACAAAATGGCTTACCATAAGCAGCTTGCTGTGCTGTGTTTCACTGTTACTGCTCTTATTGTTGCAAACGGTCTAGCTCTCTCGACCGCGCTTCTCTACAAATACGCCATCTTCCTACCGCACTTCGACGTCTACACCTTGATCTCGACCACAATCTGGGGATATCTCATATACCTGCTTCACTCAATTTTCAAAATCAAGATATCCTTTAGCGGTGATGTACTTGCAGTTAAAAAATCGGCTGTGCTAATCTGCAATCATCTTTCTGCCTTTGACTTTGTTCTTCTCGCTGCATTGTCTACATGCTACGGCATGCGTGGTCGCGTCAGATATTTTGCATGGTGTCACGTATTCTCAATACCATGCGTCAAGTGGCTTTTGGCGTCAGCGTGGATTCCGCAAGACTGGACAGTTGCTGATCTGGATGACCTGAACGCTGTATTTAAAGAAGACGGAGCAGGTCCAGATTGTATGAAATCATTACTTTTGATTTTTGTTTACAGATCTGACTTCTAGGGGTTTGCCTTTTTCCGGAAACGATTCAGTACTCGGAAGACGTCGCGATAGAAGTAGCACAGACTCTCTTGCGACAATGAGCTCTATTAACGTTTCAACTAGCATAAGAAGTATTGCGCTGAGCATCGCATGCCAATCCTGCAAAATTGCCTGTACCCGCGCTATGAAGGTATGCATCTGTTAATAGAAATATTACAGCAGAACTCATCGTTACTTAGCGTTTATACCCGCTGTAAAGTATCTTCTTCAGCACAACAAAGTCAAACTCATTTACAACGTCACATTTTTCTACCGTTCGCCTCACGGTCCTTTACCTGCAGGAGGAGCACTGGTCGCAGAGCCTGAAACCAAGTCATTCTGGCCACTTCACTTTTCTACTCTTTTTTCACAGTCCTCCTCAGTTACAAACATGCGGCCAGGAAGTTCACTTGGTTTTCCAACATGGCGTGACATTTTTCTCGGGTACTGTAAAAACTGGGATTTCCACGTTCATGTGAATCGAGTTCCGGTGGAGATAATTCCTGTCGAGGATGATGCTGCACTTGAAGATTGGCTGGAAAAGGTATGGATAAAAAAAGATAAGTTCCTTGCAAAGGCAAATAAGAATGGCCTTGAAGAACGGGATCTTGGCTATGTGTACTTCGTTGATGACAAGTTTGACGAAGAGTAACGATTCATAGCGTCGCAGAGTACATCTTGTGTGCAGGAAGTTCACGGGTTTTTAATTATACAAAAGGTCAATTATATTACTTCCATGCTTTTATGTAACTATACACAGCCTAAATCTGCAAGCTCCCCATCTTAGCGGCAATCGAATCATCATCCTCCGTCTCAACAGGCACCTCCTCAAGCTCGGTCTCCTCAAGATCTCGCTCAAGCGCCTTGACTTCCTCCTCCTCTTCTTCTTCTTCTTCTTCTTCTTCCTCTTCTTCGCTTTCCTCCTCTTCTTCACTATCCTCCTCCATGTCACTCAGCTCATCAAGCTCACCAAATCCGCGCTCTTCGAAAATATCATTAATTTTCGCAACTACTGGATCATCCTCCGAAAACTTGTTACCGTTCAGCTCAAGAGTCTCAAGCGCGGTCAACTTTGAGCCCAACGCATCCTTGATTAACTCCACTCCTTTGACATCAATCTCATTGTACTGCAACCGCAAAATCTTGAGCTTCTCAAACGCATCCGGTGCGTCAATCAAAGCCTGCCCAAACACAACACCACCACGCGTAGAAAGCAAGCAATCGCCAATTCCGAGTTCAACCAGCTCCGCAGACCACTTGGGCAGCACTTTCGCCAATGCTAGAGCTCCCTTTACTGTAAATGTGTTGTCCTGTAGATCAAGTTTCTGCAGCTTAGAGCAGTCCATCAAACCAGTGGTGAGAAGAAGTTCAATACCTTCCTGACGAATGCCGTTCTGGTACAACCGAATCTCCTTGATGTCGCTGTTTGCCGCAAAGCATGCACTCCATGCCTCCATACTTCCATTCTCAAGGCGGTTACGTCCGCAAATAACGGTCTCGAGCTTGACGGTGCTGCCCGCATCGGCCTTGGTCTTGGCAAGGTCCTTAAGCGCAGTCGCGACTTTCGATCCGGCAATTGGGCCAAATCCGTTATTTGCCAGAATCAAATGCTGCAGAGGAACGTGCTTGGAAAGAAATGACGAGAGCGGATCGACGGCGGAGAGACCGAGTGCGTTGTCGGAAAGGTTGATCGTGTTCAGATCGGGAAGCTCAAGAAGCGCGGGAAGAAGATATGACAGGCACGCTGGAATCTCGTCTTTCAGGCGACCAGTGAACATGTCCGCCAAGTTCGCTTCCTGAACATCAATTAACACGTTTTGCTTTCTTTTTGGTCATGAGATCAAGCGCTACAATATACACACCTTGAGCGACTTCTTGGTCTTGAGAACATCAGCCAAAGCCTTGCACGCATCGACACCAAAGGTGTTACCGGACAAATCGAGCTTTTCCAGCGACTCAACCTTCTCAAGTTCCGCAATATGTGGGGCTATGTCCTCGGCGCTGTCGAGTTTCAGCGACTTATTCTGCAGCGAGAAAGACATTGTTGTAGTTTGACGCGTCAAAGACTGATTAGTACTTTGTGCTTGCAGTTTGCGAAAAAAGCTGATATTGTTGAATGCAGTTCTATATTATTGCACCAAATGTATGCTCAACGTGCGTGAATGTCGCGCTGTCTAATTTGCAAATTTAGTTGCAACGATCTCGCGTCGTCCGTCGTGTGTTTGTGTTTCTGTTTGTGTTCAATCCTAACTTTTTTCCGTGATCGTGAGCTTCTGGTCTGCAATTACTCGTGATCCAGAAATAAGGGCCACTATGCTGACACAGGTAAGGCTCTTGTATGATCGTGAGCCGCGCTATATACCGCGGAGATATGTCCCAACCGTAATTCTGACGCCATGAGCAAATAAAAAGAGGGTGACATAAGCCTTTTCCGAGAGCACCATCTCATGACTTCCTTTCTATAAACGCCACGACTTAACCGTGTTTTGCAGTTCTTTTGTATCATCTCGACTATCTCTCGGACAATATTAGAATAGTCAAAAACAATGACTTTTGCCAAGGTCGAAGCTGAAAAGCCCGTTGGTACGTATTCTTTTGCTTGCCGAACTCCCCGTCCGTTGCTAACGTGATCACAAAGCAGCTGAGCCTGTGAAGCAAGGTACATACATATCTGCAATTAGGAAACGTGATATATTTTGGCAAAACTAACAGCTACAGTGACTCGGCCAAAGCCTTGCTGCGTTTGCGTTGACGAGAAGACCGTCCGCGACGAGTGCATGCTGATGCATGCTGACGGTAACGTGCAGTGCAAGGACTTGATCCAGAAGTACAAGGATTGCATGAAGGGATACGGATTCAATATCTAAAACCAGCATTATTACTTTTCGAAAAATCGCCGCTTATGTACATAGATCAAATTTAAGAATTCAACCAATTTAAGACATCCTCTACTCGTACAGAGTCTTGAAGACTTGGACGTTGTTCCACACGGCAAAGATCAGAAAGCATCCGAAACACAACGTTACATTTCCAAGAACCCACAGGTCAGGGTATTGTGGAGGAGGTTCAACGCAGAACTCCAAAGCATGGAGAGCGACAATACCGCAGTACGAGGACTAACCATGATCAGTATTTTTAGTAAAGTCGAGGCGACAAAATGTACGTACCACTATCACGAGCTTTCCGAGTATGGATTTCGGAAGTTTGATGTACGATAACGTGAGCCAGTTCCATAGGAACGTGATTGTAAAGTACTGCATGGCAAGACCGTCGCGACGGAGAAGTGGCCATAAGCTATTTTATCAGAGTCAGCTTCATATTCACAAAACGCGAAATTCTGCGACACACCTGAACATTGCCACATTGTTAATCCAGTAAACATAACTCTGCACATCCCCAGAAGTTTGCCCAACCAGTTGTAGTGTCAACGGTAGTAACGGAAGCAATACAGACTTTTCGTGAACTTGAAAAGAGAACAGGAAAAAGCCCCATGCGGACGCAGAGATCGCCCACAGGAGAATACGCTTGCGGGGATAGAGGAACATGACAACCGACGACGGAGCAATCGAGCTAATTGTTGCCATAAGACTATCAATGTTAGTACCATCCCAAGCAAATTTTATACAGCAGCACGCACCTCAGTCGTTGCAGTTCCGCTGGAGTAAAGATTTGTTTCAGTTTGATAAACGTATTCGCAGCACACCAGAAATTGGCAACCTTATCCTCCCACAGGCCTCTCGAGAAGGGGAACATACGTATCAAAACCTGTGCCACTTGCGTGTACATTGACTGTAAAGTAAATCCGTCACTTATCGCAATTGGAAGGAGTAGCGCAAAGACCGACAACGCCGCCGAGATGGCAAGCGTGAAAAATCGTGGGACGTTAATGCGCGGAATCACACAGAGGCCAAGAAGATAGGCAAATATAGGAAGAATATAGTAGAGTGCCATTTGCTTGAAGCCAATTGACAAAACAATGAATGCGGTTCCAAGGAAAAGCTTATCTTTGAGAATGTACGTGATACCAATTAGACTAAGTCCAAGCATGACGGAGTTGTACTGGAAGTGACCGTGATCAATCATGATAAGAGCAGGCTGTAGTAGTATAGCAGCAGATGCGAAGCTATGTTCCAGTGGTGACCTCTTCTCTCTCTTGATCTTCCACCGAATGAAAGCCGACACGGCAGGTACATAAACCAGCAGATCACTGGCAACAACCGTCCACCGCATAAATGACTTCAAGTCAGGATCCTCACATCCTCGAGACGTATCTAGCGCGAACCAGCTAGCATTAAAAAAGTTGCCACTAAATCAATTAGCAGATAAGTAAACAAAGACCAAATTGTTCGTACATGACACCAAAAACCCATGAATGATAGGCTGTCAACGGGGGATAGTCTAGACCCCAATACTGTAGGTCATAAAAGTACCACTTGCGAATTGGGAGGTGGTATGTGATTTCAAGCCAGTGACGTTGCGCTTCAAAGTCACCATGCATCGGAGGCGTGTTATATCCTAGACCATACAGATCAGTGCCAGCCGTAGAGTTGCTTCAAATCACACGCACCTGAGTATGGACCAAGCCCGACGCCAAGTCGAAACAACATTGAAACCATGATGATAACTTGACGCGCAACCCATTGTGTCCGGGCAGCCTTAAATGACGCTAGAAACACATTAATTGGCGTCTCAAACTCTGTCGAAGACAATGACGCCGTCGACGATACGGAAGTCATTTTTGAAGGCGCGCTGGCCTTTGCTGGCTGTGATTTGACCTTCTTTGACGAGGCCATCGCTGTATCTGTTGATGGTCGACTCACACGCACAAAAAGTTGTTGCTCTTATTTCTCAGTGCTTCTAAATACACCCACTCATTCTAGTATTTGCGTTTCTAAATCTTGAATTGCTGTAACTATCAATTGTAATCACTTGAACTCGATGGCGGTCATGTCGAAAGCCACGTCGTCGGCGCCCCTGTTAATTGAAGCCCGAACACGTGCGGCTCAATTGAGAGTGCCAGCAAAGATCTCTTCTCCCAAAACGTCCACCGGCGATGAAACAACTTTAACGCGTTCCTCCGCTTTCTGCTTTGATTTCCATCAGCCAAGTACGCAGTTGTCCGCCTTTATTCAGTGTCTGTTTGCTGGGCTATTCATATTTCAAATATCAGCGGCTACTGTATTGCTTGGACGAAAGACGCGTACGCGTGGGCTCAGTCAAGCTGTATAGGTCGTTTCCAGCCAGCACACACCGAACGAGTCATTCACAATGCCTGTTATGCACCGGAAACGAAAACCCCAGGACTCAATAACATCTCCAAAGTCAGAACATGGATCAGTAAAGCTGAGCCCAAGTTCTGGTGGTCAGAATGATCTTTCTAAGCAAGATAACCTAAGCGGGATTCTCAAATCCCGATCGCCGTTCTACACTTCTCCGGCTATATCGCCACTAAAGAAAGCACGAAAAGAGCAGTTCGTGGATCAGCAAATTGAGTCGTGAGTATTGAGAGATTAGTGCCGTGCGCATAACACTAACATCATTTTTTTTTTGCCACAGAGTGAACAATGAGAATACTCAGTCACCAACACAACGGAAAGTGCCGTCCGCCATAGATCGATGCCATGTTTGCAAACGACAAAACCCGTCTCTGCTGTCTTCAGATACTCCGGAATGCGAACTGTGTCAGGAGGTTACATGTATAATTTGCATGCGACAGTGCACTGCGTGCCGGTCACTATGCTGTCGTACATGCAGCCATGAAGTGTAAGCTGAATTTTACTAAATGTGTCTTGCAGCACAAGACTAACAAGAACACAGGCTACCGGAGGAGGATGTCTACTGCAATAAATGCTTTAGCGAGAGATAGACAGACGCTTCTATGTCACCCTTGTTGGTCACTTTGCAAATTTTTGGGTTTGGTTCATGTTTTCCTTTATACATATTTTTTGTGACAGCGCCTATCATTGTTTTTTTATCAAGTCATCAGTTATCTGTCATTTATGGAGTTTTATTATCATGGGCGTCTTGCACCGTGCCGCATCATTCACCGACATGCAGTTCGCACTGCTACATGTATCTTTGTTTTTGAATCATTTGGGATGTTTGAGGGTTTCCCATGCACTCTTATTTCTTGCTCTTGTGTTAAGTCTATCATCTACTGTACAGAATACATATTTATTTAATATTATAATATCAACGACATAATTTTTAATGCAGTTTAGTTGCAAGTGTTTCCAACACCAGATGAAGCAACTCTTGATCGTATTCACCACAAAGCCCTTCTATGGTTAGCAAACTCGTAAGCACACTGTAGCGCGCACACATCGATCGCGTAAACTACATATTGTAGTCCGCTGACAATATTAACCGCCAAGGTCTAGATCGTCTGTCATATTCTGTGCTTCTGGTTTTGCGGGTTCTCGGGATATTGTGCAATAAAAGTGATTGAGTATAAACAGTCGGTCAGGTCGGTGCTGATTGTGCGCTTATACATAAGGTACATACATGGTGTTCTGGCTGTTCGCGGTGCTGCCGTAGTAGCGATTGCGGCTTGCTGAATAGCGTGTCGAGATCAAAGAACAATACGATCAATTTCAGCGTATATTGCAGCCGAGAGTTCGGAACACAATTAATATAATCATATACGAGGCCGGTTCTAACCTACTGTTAGGAATTGAAGCGTACCCATTTGTTCCACGGTCTGCAATCCGCCGAATGGTCATCCGTCTGTCTCCGCTCTTCTCTCGACGCTGCTATTACTGGACCACCACTGCAGCTGTCGCCTCCGTGTCGTATCTTCTGTACAACTCCAGTTCCAGCTTCATCTTGCAGCGTGCAACTGTCGGCAGACTTTACAGCTCGCTATCTAGTTTTTCTGGCTCTTCGTTCCAACATCCTGCACACTCAGCCGCTCAAAAGATGTTTAACAATCCAGGAGCCGACGCCGGCGGCGACGCAACGGTGCCGTCATCCGAGTTCTCCATTCTGACTTCCAGCCTCGAAAAGCCCGAGCTTGACGACCGTTCGTACCGAGTGATCCGTCTCGCAAACGACCTCGAGGTGCTTCTGATTCACGATCCTGAGACAGACAAAGCTTCTGCCGCTATGGACGTCAGAGTTGGCAGCTACTCTGACCCCGCTGACTTGCCTGGTCTGGCTCATTTTTGCGAGCATTTGCTGTTCATGGGCACGAAGAAGTATCCCAAGGAGAACGACTACAGCGAGTATCTTGCGAGTCATTCAGGCCACTCCAACGCGTACACGGACAAGACGGATACGAACTACTTTTTTGAGGTTGGACACGATCATCTTGAAGGTGCACTAGATAGATTTGCTCAGTTTTTCATTGCGCCGCTGTTCAACGCCGATGGCAAGGATCGCGAGATCCGTGCCGTTGACTCGGAGAACAAGAAGAATCTGCAGTCAGATATGTGGCGGCTGCACCAGCTCGACAAGGCGCTTGCGAATCCCGAGCACGCGTATTCATCATTTAGCACCGGTAACCTTGAGACCTTGGAAGTAATTCCGATGTCGAAGGGCATTGATGTTCGCGACGAATTGCTCAAGTTTCACGAGAAATATTACTCTGCCAACTTGATGAAGCTCGTTATTCTCGGCCGTGATTCTTTGGACCAGCTTGAGGCTTGGACGGTGGAGAAGTTTTCGGATGTCAGAAACAATAAGGCACCCGTGCCGTTGTTCCAGGGCCGCTCGCACACACCCGCGCAGCTGAAGAAGCAGGTTTTCGCGAAGCCAGTCATGGATGAAAAGAGTCTTTCAATCATGTTCCTTTTCCCGTACCAGAGATACCTATACAAGAGTCACCCCGCCCGTTACTTTTCTCATTTGATTGGACACGAGGGTCCCGGTTCTATTCTTGACTATCTGAAGAAGAAGTCATGGGCCAACTCCCTGTCTGCAGGATCATCCGACATTGCTGATGACGACGCCATCTTTGTGATAGACATTGATCTCACCTCTGAAGGACTGAAGAACTACGAGTCTGTTTTGATCACTGTTTTCCAGTACTTGGCGATGTTGAAGAAGACACCTCCTCAAGACTGGGTCTTTGATGAGCTGAGAGATGTCGCTGCGGCGAGTTTCAGATACCGCCAGAAGGCGGTTGCGTCGACGACAACTTCGCGACTTGCTGAGACAATGCAGCATCCGTACCCGCGCGAATGGCTGCTCAGCGGTGGTGCGCTTTTCCGGGAGTGGAATCCACAGCTTATTGTCGACTCTGTCAAGTACTTCACTCCTGAGGCTTTCAAGTTCACTCTTGTGAGCAAGGAAGTCCCTGGTGATTGGGATCAGAAGGAGAAGTACTATGGTACTGAGTACAAGATTGAGGATATCAGGGAGGACTTGTTGACTCAGCTTCAGAATGCGGAGCCTGATCCTGCGCTTCATTTGCCAGAAAAGAACGAGTTTATTGCGACCAACTTTGACGTCGAGAAGAAGCGTGTCGATAAGGCTGCGAAGAACCCGACGCTTTTGCGTGATGCTGATGGTCTGAGACTCTGGTATAAAAAGGACGATCAGTTTTGGGTTCCTAAGGCGCATATTTGCTTCAACTTTAGAAAGTGAGATATCCTGATACTTGATGTTTTGTGCTGTTACTGACAAAGAATAGTCCCACGATTGGCTTTTCGCCTGCAAATTCGATCAGAACTAGAATGTTTGCTGATCTGCTCAACGACTCGCTAAGTGCATACTCCTACGCTGCGACAGTTGCCGGACTATCTTTCAGCGTGTACCGTGACGATGAGAGCATCAACGTTAGTGTACAAGGTTACAATCACAAGCTGCGTGTATTGGCCGAGAAGGTGTTGCAGCAGATGAGCAACTTCAAGATTGATCCTGAGAGATTCGAGGTGATCAAGGAGAAGATGCATCAGGATCTTAGAAACGCAGAATACTCCATGCCGTATTATCAGATTGGATCGTACACAAGCTACTTGTTTTCAGGGCAATCTTGGTTGATGGAGGAGCTTCTGTCTGAGGTTGAGAATCTCAAGATTGAAGAGGTTCAGGCGTTTGTGCCGCAGCTTCTCAGCGAGTTCAATACCGAGATTCTTGTTCACGGAAATGTCCAAAAGGACGAGGCTCTCGCAATGGCGAAGCTCGTGACCGACACTTTTCCGCATCGTCCACTTCCTCCTTCGTTCAACGTCCGATTTCGCTCTCTGATTTTGCCCGAAGGCGCAAAGTACGCGTTCAAGCGTCCATTGAGGGATGAGAAGAACATTAACTCGTGTATCGAGTACTACTGCCAGATTGGTGAGCGTGAGGATGAGGAGATGCGTGCGCATTTGGATGTTCTTGCGCAGATTTCTCGCGAACCTGCGTTCGATCAGTTGCGTACTAAAGAGCAGCTTGGATATGTTGTGTTCTCTGGAGCGCGCCTCACGAAGGGATATGCAGGTTACCGTGTGCTGATTCAGAGTGAGAAGCCCACTGAGTATCTTGAGAAGCGGGTTGACTCGTTTTTTGATATGTTTGGAGAAAAGCTGAAGGGTTTGACTGACGAGGAGTTTGACACGCATGTAAAGAGCGTGATCATGCGCAAAAAGGAGAAACTGAAGAATATGGGCGAGGAAACAAACAGATTCTGGAACCATATTCAGACTGGATACTTCAACTTCTTCGCAACTGATCGCGCGGTTGAGATTTTGGAAAAGATCAAGAAGCAGGATGTTGTTGATATGTTTTACAACTACGTGCATCCGTCGTCTACTAAGCGATCCGTCGCTGTCGTGCAGCTTCAATCGCAATGTATTCCACCGTTTCCCACGCTCGCGCAGACTCTCTCGAGTAACCTTTCGGCTTTCTGGAACCAGACTGGATTACCATCTGATAAGCTTCCTAGCGCGACTCAGATTGACGAGATGTTGTCCTCTGCGAGCACCACTGACGAAAAGGTGACTGTGTTCAGCAAGATGTTTGAGACGAACGGGTTGACGGAGTTATGGGAGGAGAAAGCCAAGCCGTTCTTGCTTGAACAGATCAAGATTGCTACACCACCTTCTAAGGCCGACGAGGATGCCACGTTGATTACGGATGTTGCGGCGTTCAAGTCATCGTTGATGCAATCAAAGGCGGCCCTGCCGGTGACTGATTTGTCGGTGTACAAGGAATCTGATCCCAAGCTGTGAATGAGTCGTGCAGTGGGTGGGTAGATTGTATATATATAGTTACTTGAATTTCTGTTTTTGTCTGCGCGTTGTGTTCATTTGTCGTTCGTTCGCATTGTGTACCGTCGGTGACTGTGATAGACATCTTCGTGGTAGAGTATGCATAACTGAATCTTGCAAACTGCAATTGAAATCAATAACCGTCCATTTTGCTTCCCAATATATTACTCAAAAGGTTCTCCTCTTCCAAAAAAAAAACCACTCAGTAGACCCATGATCAAGAAAAATGTATGAATTTGTGATCTATAGACACATGATTACCGCCGGTGATAAGTAAATGTTGTTTAATGATGCTGCTCCTGTTGGTATCGCAGTCCACCTATATTTGGAGGCTCGTTAGCACTTAAGTCGTATGATGAAGTGATTTAAAAGGTAAGTGTCGTACAGTATGTGCAGGTGTTGGGACCGTCTTGATCGAGGTTAATGAATACTTTCTGAAACAACGTTAGTACACAATTGCTGAGATCTCCAAATCAAGATTGACGACATACGGGGTGTCCCTGAACACCACGGCCTATAATATTGCATTAGTGTCTGTAAATTCCGAAATCACGCCGAAAACATAAGCACATACCTCCATCGCAAACAGCAACGTTCTCCGAAACAAATCGTACGGGCTCGTCGGCAATAAGCTCAATAGCAGCGTATGGTCGGGGCTATATTCACAGTCATTAGCCACCACAACTCCTTCAAGTAAGCTCATCGCAAATCGCCCACCTGAGCAGTAAGATCAGTCTGGTTGAAACGGGGACCGGACATGGCCTCATGTCGTGGTCTCTGGCTCGCTGCCCAAGTCTCTTTCCGGTTAGGAGACTGCATCTCCAGCACCTTCTGCTGCTCAAGCTTCGCAGCAGCCTTCGCCTCTTCCGCCGAAACCGCGACCTCGGTAGACTCCTCCGCAGCAGCGGCGTAAGACCGGCGCGCAACAACGACGCCGAATCGAGCCGACGCCGGCCGCACAGCCGCGGCGCGCGCAGCCAATGTGATAACTGAGCGTGAAAGCATTTCGTTTCCGGTGAATGTGTGTTGGTGAGAAACCGTCGGTCCAAGAAGCTCGTCTTCAACTTCAAGTATCGCGGCTTTCGACTCTCTCGCTCAAGCTTTACCGGCTTGCCGATTGGCCAGCAGCGACACTTGGGCAGTTGTGCGGCCTGTGCCACCATGTGTCACGCGTCGTATCACGTGTGCGTTGTCCTGGCAACGCCTTGCGCGTTGGGAGTTGCACAGGCGTAAATACCGAGAGTCGCGCGCTCTCGCGCTTTCAGTTATATGGGGAGGTTGATCGCGCCGACCGCTGTGTTTACCTGTGCTCTTCACAGTCAGCTCTTGATTCTTTCCGCGACTTTGACTTTCCGCAACTTCATCAGCCAGTATGCCAGTCGGAAAGACTTCAAAACGTGGAGGCGCATCAGCGCGCGCGCCATCATCTGCAGTCGCGATGCCATTGCAGGAACAGTCGTTGAACTCACAAAATACACCTACATCGCCAGCGCTGAAAAAGCCTCTGGCGTTTGCACGAGAAGCGAAGGCTATCAGCATGATTTTTCAGGACGCACAAATGTCAGCTTCTGGACATCGGAAATTGAGTATTAAGCTTCTAGGCGTCCAGCGGCAGTTGCAGAAGCAAAAAGTGGTGGAGGGGTATGAAATCGCAAATGAGAATGACGACGAAGATGATGAGATTGGCGCCGGAGAACGGTTCTTTCAGCAGGAGTTTGCGTCAATGGTGAATCGTGTTTTGCCAGTCAAGAAAACGGAAGGAGCGGCGCAGAGAATTGTCAAGTTTGTAGTTCACTACATTGCACACCTGAATACGCAGTTTGGCCCATCCGAGGAGGATGGAGAGGACGAGGACATGATGGATGTTGACGATGACAGTGAGGAAGCCGAGGTAAAGCGCATGGCTATGCGGTTTATTGAGAGCTTGATCAAGCATCTCCTCAGAGGCGTGGACGTGAAATCACGGGTTGTGCGGTTCAGGTGTTGCCAGCTTCTGGCGTCCATTGTGCTCAACATTGGCGAGATTGAGTATGTTGATTTTTTAATTGTATTGTGTGGTGTGAAACTTACGAAACTTCCAGTGACGACGTTTTTGTTGATCTGAGGGCGGCGTTTGTGCGACGACTTCGTGACAAGGAAAGCTCGGTGCGTGTACAGGCTGTTCTTGGACTGTCGAGACTGCAAGGATCAGATGTGGACGACGAGCCTGAACCAATTCAAGAGTTGCTTCTTACTTCAATGCAGCATGACTCGAAAGCGTAAGTTCTGCGCTGGGATTCTTACATTGTGGTACTAATGATGTTTCAGGGAGGTGCGACGGACGATCCTGCAAAACATTGAAAAGTCAAACACGACTATCCCATATGCCCTGGAGCGAGCGCGGGATACAGATACGACGACGCGAAAGGCTGTTTACACGAAGGTTCTACCTGAAATTGGAGATTTTCGACTTTTGAGTATCGGCATGCGCGAAAAAATTCTGTCTTGGGGCTTGACAGACCGCGACGATGGTGTCAAGAGCGCGACTGTCAAAATATTTTCAAATGGGTGGCTTGAGAATACGGGTCGCGACGTGCTGGAGCTACTCGAGCGACTTGACGTTATGAACAGCAAGATTGCAGAAGATGCAATGAAGGCACTGTACGGAAGCAGCAAGGATATCTTCAACAACCTGAAGTTCCCACTACCACTGTGGGAGAACCTGACAGCCGAGACCGCATTTCTTGTTCGTACATTTACGACATACTGCGCAGACAAGGGACTTAGTGAGGATCTTGAGGAGCGGATACCTGAGGTTACAAAGATTGGGTTCTTCGTGCAACGGTACAGCCAATTCTTAGCTGAAAAAGTAAATGGCCAAGAAGAGCGTGATACGACCGAACAGGAGTTCATTCTTGAGCAGTTGCTAGTGATTGCTGCGAACATGGACTATTCAGATGAAATGGGTCGTCGGAAAATGTTTGAGGTTATCCGTAAGTTTCCTGTTGGTATAATTGTGGACAAAATGATAACTTGAGTCTTTTAGGGGCGGTACTGCTGCATGAAATGTTGCCGGAGGACATTGCAAGTCAGGCGGCATCGGTATTGCGGATTGTGTCGACACGAGAGCGCGACTTCTGCGAGGTGATCGGCGAGATCATCACCGATTTACAAGACAGTTTATTTAAGGACGAGCTGGGCGGAGATGACTCGTTCCATTCAGCGGCATCGTCTATTGCGGATACGCCTGATAGATCACGAAACAGCCTGGCGTCGTCGATAAGTGAGAACACGGCTGAGAAGCAAGCAGTGCGAGAGATCATGGTAAACCTGAAGTGTCTTCATCTTGCGCAATGCATGTTGGAGAACGTGGAGGGAAATCTGCGAACAAACTTAACGTTTGTCGCGATGCTAGAGTCGCTGATAGTGCCGTCAGTGCGGAGTCATGAAGCGCCTGTTCGTGAGAAAGGAATACATTGTCTTGGACTGTGTTGCTTGTCGGATAAGACGCTTGCCAAGGAGAACATGGCATTGTTTTTGCATTGCTTTAATAAGGGCCATGAGGCTCTGAAGGTGGAGGCTTTGCATATTGTGAGCGATATTCTGCTGTCCCATGGACGTGCTATTCTCGAGGAAGAGAACGGAATTGACGCGGAGATCGTACTGAAGATCATGCTGAAGGGCACTGAGATGGATGACGAGGAAGGGGAGGTGCAGATTGCTGCGGTACAGGCGCTCACAAAGTTGCTGCTGGCTGGTGTGATTGAGGATGCAGAGGGTGATGTGATGGATCGGATGAAGGATCTATACGATGAGGAAAGCACACTGGGCAATCCTGCACTGCGGCAGACTCTGAGTTACTGCTTGCCCGTCCTGGCGGAGCAGGAGGTAGCTAAGCAGAAGGCAATGAAAGCCAAGGAGGCTTTGGAGGCGAAGGCAGCGGAAGAGGCGAAGAAGGACGAAGATTTTGAGAATGAGCCTAAGTCTGGAGATGAGGAGGATTTGGAGGGCGTGGATGTGGGAGAACTGCAACTGAGCGGCGGAGAGGAGGAGGAGGAGGAGGAAGAAGAAGAAGAAGAAGAAGAAGAAGAAGAAGAAGAGGAGGAGGATGACGAAGAGGAAGTTTGAATACCGGGTACATGTGTAAGGGTTAATTTGGAATGGTAATAATTGACAACTATATAGCTTATGTAGCTTGAACGATGCCGCGTGCGGGGAAAGACACAACATGCACGTGCACTGTTGCCATTGGAAGCGTGTTGAAATACGTCGATGTTTACGCAGCGCCTGAAGAGGCAAGCGCCGGACCCTGATCCCGGCACCGCTAGGCCCGAAGAGGCAAGTGCGATGAGCGGCGTGTTCCTG
The DNA here is from genome assembly GCA_030705025.1 of Myxozyma udenii. Taxonomy (NCBI): domain Eukaryota; kingdom Fungi; phylum Ascomycota; class Lipomycetes; order Lipomycetales; family Lipomycetaceae; genus Myxozyma; species Myxozyma udenii. Next base: position 123,484 of record JANIWG010000020.1, read on the forward strand.
TTTTGAGTTGTGCGGCTCAGACTGCAGCTCACTCACTCCGGCTGGCGCTGCCCGTACGCATATTTTAATTATAAGCCTCAACGAGGTCCCGGTTCTGCGAGTCCAAACTGCAACACCCGCTGTTCGCCTGGGATTCTCCGCTGTTGATTCTTCCGCCGCTCTTCCTCCACTTCCTCTCTCTTCACCACCTCCCCCTCCCTCTCCCCCTCCCCCTCCCCCGCCTCTCCGCCCCGCCTCCCCCTCCCATGTGCCTTCCATGGAGATCCCCAAGCGATACCGTTCGCTCCGCCGAAAGCGTCCCGATCCGCTAGCCCTCGCCGCCAGCTCCTCCAAACACGCCGCTGTTTCGTCATCGTCCAGACCTGTCTCGCACCTCCCCGGCGCAATCCCCTCCTCCGCCTCGCCCGCCGGGGTCCCCGCTGTCCCTGTGGTCCCCGCAGTCCACTCCTCCGCCGCTCCGGCGCCCATCGCGCCCATCAGCGCCTCCGTGCCGCGCTCTACGAGCTCCCACCCAGTCTCCACGTCCTCCCCCTCCACCACCAATGTCCACCACGCCGCTAGAGCAAGAACAGTCACCGTTGACGTCCAGCTCATGGACCCGGACCACGTTCTCGCAGTCACAATCGCCCCGACCACCACTGCCGCCGCACTGATCAGCATGGTCATCGCCGCCGCGCAGCGTCAACACCTCCGTCTCCCGCTCATCTCGCTTCCCGTGACTTCGCTTCGGGTCGTCGAACTGTGTTTAAACCATGCTCTTCAGCGCGACCTGTTTCCTTTCGAACTTATCGATCCCATTGTTGAGTCCTGGGAAAAGAATAGACAGAATGCGCTGCGTATCCTTCCGATGAGCGCAGCCACCGCCCCAGGCTCTTCGCCTGCTCAAATGTCAGAGTCCGGTCTCCCCGCTTTCGTCCCCGCAGTCTCCGGATACGTGCGTCTCAAACTAAAATCTTACAAGTGGTCAAAACGCTGGGTGTACTCTGACAGCGGAGTGCTCTACTACTCGAAAAAACCCGATCCGAAGCCGAAAGACAGAACAGTACTGTACAACATGTCCCAAGTCAACTTTTACACAATCACAGCTCAGTATCTTAAGGACCTCGGCGCGCCAAGTCAGCAAGCTTTTTGCCTCAAAGCAACCCAAAGTCATCTCATGTACGAAAATCCCTCAAATTATCTTCAGTTCATCGCGTGTGAAAGCGTTTCCAGCTATGAGATGTGGCGCCAGGCGGTCATGATTGCGCGAGGAAGAGAAATTCTTGCAGAGTCAAAACGACAGAAGGAATTTATTGTCCAGGCGGAGCCAATCGATCGGCCTCAGCCATCTGGCCCACTAATTGCCGCGGATGACCTTCGGAAGCCCCTCGTCGAAGAAACTACAACTCTGCCGATTGAGAAGGTGCGTTGTTCAACTTTGCTTCTATTTTTCAATCAAACCGGTAAAGCTGACATCAATTTTAGGCCTCTGTCAATCTGTCAAATCCCATCAAGCGCTCACTATCCACCAGACGCATCGCCGACCGAGATGTTCCAAATCCAACATTGGTCTCTCCTCGACCCGACAATCTCACAGTAACGAAAGACTCTCTCCTTGACCGACTCATGCAAGGTGAAAACATGGCGTCATCGTCAAACAAACTTGGCATTGAAGAAGGCGATTCACGTTCACCTCGTCGCTCGTTCGACGGAATTCGGCGCTCACGATCACATGTGGTCTCACGGTCGCGTAAGAGTGACATTGGAATACCCCCTCGGCAGCGACCATCTGAAGCGCCACCGCTTCCGACTCTTGATCCAGAATCTGGCAACTCCCCAGGTCCCGCAATGCGCAAATCGGAAAATCTAATTCGTGGTCCGCCGCCAATCACGGATGACGCGCACATCGCGACGAGTAGTGACGATGATGATAACATGCCATTGTACAAAAAGCTTCAGCAGCTTGAGCTGAACATGGGCTCAAACAACCCATTTTTGGATCCAGATATTCTTGCAATGTCATCTTCCAACAAAAGACAGTCACTGACTCTGGACAAAGTTACGTCAACCGTTGCTCCACGTGTGTTAACTGCAGATAACAGCGCGGATCTGCTCACTCCGACAAAATCTAGTCACGAAAGCGCACAACCAGCGTCGACAGTACCAACTTCAATGCAGTACTTTGTGTTTCCTGATTCTCCGGAGCAACGTGGCGAGTCCCCATCACTATCATCAACGTCCTCAAGTATGGTTTTCGAGGCATCCTCAAACCAGCCATTTGACAGCCGCCCAATATCGACCGGTAGCACATCGGCTGAGATCGTTGAAAAGGCTTTGCGCAGTATGCCAAGTTATGGTCTTTTACCTACTGTGGAGCCACAGTACGACACAGATCCATATGCATCCCAACTATCTTCGTCTCGTCAGCCTGCTTTCACCTCGCAGCTTGAGAACCCGTTTGACCTTAACGAGCAACTAACCTCTCCGTTTGTTTCTCCAGCGTTGCAGCAACCGCAAGGTCAGCCGCAATCATCACGAGGCTTGCAATCCCATCCTTCGCGGTACCACCGGAATCGTCCGCCCAATTCATCGCCAGTGTACGCAACACATGGTCTCGATAAATCTCTGGGGTTTCCAACAACACATCATTCAATAAAGCCGGCAGATTACACACCCACATACGCTGAGCAACGATTTACACAAGCTACGCATTCACAGTCACAACGTCTTACTTCGTCAAGTGGCGGCGGACTGCAACGAAGTAGTTCGACACGAACTCCGAACAGCTCGCGTGGCACGGTCCGCGTACCGCCGTCATCCTCATCACAGGAGCAATACCCGACACATGCATCATCATACTTGAATGTTGCGCATGACAGTGGCGGCTTGCGACGGAGTAAGTCAGCGAGAAGGCCTCCACCGGTAGGGTACGATGCACCTGAGATGCCGGGGCAGAATAAACCCTTGATGTCTGTTCTAGATGACGAGCGATTTTTTCATCAGGGAGGATTGATTGCTCGGGCAAACAATAAGTAAAAAATGTGCCTCCCGTTATCTGTTTCTGCTGTTCTTGCTACTGCTTTTTGTTGGGGAAAAACTGTTTTGTACTTTTGGTAGTTATGTGTCTTGTTATAGTATTAATTTGTATCACTAGGTAGGGAGCTACATATGAATAACTACGTTCTTTTTTTAATTTCATCGTTTCATACATCAGTTTTTGTATTTTTTGCACGCCAGAAAACTATTGCCTACATGCATCCATACACACATCGCACAATCACCCGCACCGCGCACCGCACCACCACCTCGACTTGTTACGCTGAGGCAACAAACGCCAGATTTTTTTGACAAACAAAAGAATCACATCAAAAAGAAAACAAGTAACAGAAACGCACAAGCATAAGAGAGTAAAATCCAAGTTCTTTTTTTTCTTTCTTTTCTTTTTTGTATTTGAGAAAGTTTTTGTTTTGTAACCTGCTCGCATAAGCGTAGCAGTTATGCTCCAAATGAAACAACCCCCAGAGATTCCAGTTCCCGAGATACATATATTATGACAGATAAAAAAAAGGAGTGTGAAAAAAAAAAAAAAGAAAGTAAGCTCAAATACGTACAAAAAGTCAGCACACGAAAATGTAGACGACCGGAAAACATTAGGAAAAACAAACACAAAAACAAAACAAAGAGCGACGAACAACAATCCCCTTTTTTGTGTTGATCCTTTCCAGTTTAGCTCATCATGGCACCGCCAATCGCGTTGTTGTCAACCATTCCCATGCCACCGTTCATAAGCGTCGGGTCAGCAACAACCGCAGCGCCGGCTCGAGAGGCACCACAGCGCAAACAAGACACGTTCTTGGCAAAATTGTGGTATCCGCAGCCTTCAGTGCCGCATTTCCAGTCACCTGCTCGGAAAGGAACCATGCCAAACGAGTTGTTTCCGCCTCGTTGGTTGTTCCAGCCCATTCCAGGAACACCAGGTCCATTGGGCGGCGGCATCATCATCGGATTTTGAAAATTATTATACATGTACATTTGTTCCTGTGACGGCGTGTTAGACGACGCAGGGAACGAGCATCGGAAACACGCTGTCCGACGCTGGAAGTTGGAGAATCCACACGATGGGCAAGTCCAGTCACCTGGTCTTGGTCTGTTCTTGCTTGGAGGGAATGGAGTAAGAATCTCCTGAGCGCGGTCAAGCACTCGACTGCTCGAGGGCGAAACCTCGATAGCTTTCTCATTCAGCGCGCGTCCATTCATGGCAAGACTTTCGGCAGCTTCCTCGTGCGAGGAGAACACTGCAAACCCGGTGCCAGTAGGCTTGTGTTGATCGGGTGTCCTTAGCGTCCAGAATGCAATCGGCCGTCCTCCGTACTGGGTAAACCAACTCTCCAGCTCACTTTGCGTAGTGTCGTGTGGCAAGTTTGCAAGATGAAGCACCTTCGACCGCTCAGCGAGAAACGCGCGAACATCTGCCCGAGCGTCGAGTGGCTTGACAAGAACGTCGGGGTGCTGCTCCGGTGGCTGCGATTTCTTGATCAAACCCTGGAGCACGCGGGCAAGTGTGATAGCCTCTTCCATGGCTCTCCTTGGCGATGCTGGCGCAAGGGCTTGCAAGTGGAACGGGAGGTTATGCTTGATTGGAGCAGAGCTTTGAACCGACTCGACTTCAAGTGCAGCACAAATGTTGGATAGTGATGACGCGGAAAAGGGAAGCGACTCCGGGTGATGAGCTTGCCAGCGGGTGTATTCAGTTCGAAGATCAAAGCACCGTGAGTGTTGCAGGTAAGGAGGCAGAATGACAGCTTTGTCGCGCGCTTCCCGAGGTAGCTGAACACGCAGGTCCCATGCGTTAAGTGTCACGAAAGTGAAGTCCAGTCGTTGCGAGACCAGAAACTCCTGCACGAAGTTGTCGAGGCGAGAAATTGCGTCGCGGAACGAGCCCGCGTTTCGCACGTGCTCCCAAGTGAGAGTTGTTAAGCTCGCTATGTCTTTATCAGCATTGTGTTCTTTGGTTTCAACAAGCGAGAATACGTACTGCAAAGTGCTGTGATAGGTGTGTTGACTGGTCGAACGAGAACGCTGTCACGGTGCATCTGCAACTGTTAGAACGCTAGGTGGCACAGACAATACTCCGAAACTCATCCACATACCTCCTCAAGAGTCTTTGCGTTGAGCAGAATCCAGGCCATCTCAATGACCTCCGCCGAGTCCTTTGTCACATAAACACCGTGCTCGTCGCACGTTGTCGCAACATGCATAACCACGTATGCGTCCGTCATGTCACTTGTTTGCTAATCGCTTAAATATGTGTAGATTCACTGTAATAAAACCGATTTCCGATCTCGTTGCTTGTCAACCGCGAACGTGCTCGATGCCGCCACGTATAGCGAGAAGAGTGATGGAGCGCGTCCACGATAGCAAGTTGCGAGAAGGTGCAAGAATCGTCCGTAGCAAAAAACAAAAAAGAAACACGCGCCGTTTGCAGCAAAAACCCAACCGCTCCTTGAAAACAATGAAAAACAGAAACAGGCCCGGAAGCAGAAAATTAATGGTTTTTTCCCTTTTTCCTTTCTCAATTTACTTTCGCTTTCGACGTGTTTTTCTCGTCCCTTTCAATTTTTTTTTTCTCCGCCGCCGCCGCAGGCACTCTTGTTGTTGACTTCTTAATCAAACGCTATTTGCGCTCTCCTTGCGTGCGAAGGTTCGCTTCCAAACTCTCATATGCTGTAAGCATTTGAACTCTAATTTGTTTAAGCTTCAGCTGACTCAGTGCTGACTGTGTGTGCCGCATGGAGTGCGGCGGCACGAAGCTTGTCTCCCGGGGAGTTCCAAAATTTTGGGACGCTCATCTCGCTTAAGTATCCGTGTATATACGTGGAGTGAGTTGTAGTTGTCGAGTGCGCGACTGAGCGATTTGGCAGCAGATGCATTGAACTGCTCTCAAACAAAAGGTCGAAGGAGGGTTAGTTACGACAGTATGACGGTACAGAATCCGCCAGTGACACCAGTCACGTCCCTGAAACCAACGACTACAACTGCGAGCGATATCATTGTGGAGAAGTTCCCACTACCGGAAGGATTTGACTCGGTAGACGCTTACATCGCACAGCTCGCAGGGTTCTATTTGAGCCCTCTTGTTCAGGACCTAGCTGCGCATATACATATTTTGGAGTTCATCCTCAATGACGAGGACCTGCTCGAATCTACAGTTGCGCCATCGTGGCTAGAGTTCTTTGACGGTCCGGCGGATCTGAACGATATACTCGATTATCTCATTTTTGGTGTCAAGAAGGACATGCTCAATCCACCCGAATCTCTCGCCAAATTTTTGGAGAAAGTACGGAACCTATCAATCAACAGAGAGCTTCCTGAAGACGTCGCAAAGTCTGTCCCAATAGCACGCCTCGGAAACACCGCCCTGTCACTCGGAATGTCGCCCAAGAAAATTCACGAATGTCAATATTTGTCGGCATCAGTTGCAGAGATCTGTGCAAGTACACAAACACCTCACGTTTTTGACATCGGTAGCGGGAAAGGCTATCTCTCACGCACTTTGACGCACGAGTACGGCTGCGATGTAGTTGCGGTGGATTCGAAGAGAGATCGCACAGACGGCGCGGATAAGCTGGATATGATGTATGAAAAGAAAGGCGGGCGTCGGAAGATTCAAGCTATGCAGCCAGATGCGATTTCGTCACGCGGCTCACTTGTCCACGTCGACCGGTTTGTCGACAGTGGAAGGCTAGATGAGATTGTCAATGAAGCACACCTAAACGACCAGCGCGTCGTGCTTACCGGACTACACACTTGTGGAAACTTAGCACATCACGCTATAAGAAGTCTTGTTGATACTGATCAAGTCACTGCTGTCGCGGTAGTTGGCTGCTGCTACAACAAAATGACCGAGAAATCAACTGACAACGACCCGACAGGCTTCCCTATGAGCAACAAAATGGAATCATTCTCCATTCCAATGTCAAGTCTTGCGCGAATGCTCGCATGCCAGGCGCCAGCGACTTGGACTCTTGAAAGCCGTGATGACTTCTTCACGCGCCATTTCTACCGGGCCCTGCTGCAGCGCATCTTCAAAGATAGACAGCTGTTGGATCACGAACGTATTTTGATTGGCAGTCTTCGAAAACAGTGGTACAGGTCGTTCGCGTCGTACTGCAAGGGAGGATGTGCGCGTGCGTCCGAGGCGTATCTTGACAAAATCAAAGCGCATCTCGCTAGCAATGGCCATTCGGGACAAGCCGATAACCCGTTTGAGATTACAGAGGAGCAAGCGAATGAGTATTATGCGAAATACTCTGTGAAAAAGCGGCATTTGAGTATTTTGTGGACATTGATGGCGTGCGTTGTGGGACCGCTTACAGAGGCGTTGATTCATCTTGACCGGTTCTATTTTCTCAAAGAGAGCGGTGCAAAAGAAGTACGGGTGTCGGTTGTGTTTGATCAGAAAATTTCGGCGCGGAATCTCATGGTGGTTGGAATCAAATAAAGGCGTTTTTATTTTACTGAACGGGAGGGAAATTCATTAGAGGGTTCTTCTATAGAGCCATGCGTGCGGTGTATGATTCATAAATATGTACATGTGGCAGCTTTGAATCTGCTCAATATCTGCCTGGTCGGATCAGTTTCATCGTGTTCTCCTCTAGAGCGCGTTTGAGCAAGTCCCAAGATACGGGATCATTTGGCGCAAGACTTAGAGCCTATAATAATTAATGTTGTACATATTAGTTCGACAATTTTTTTTAATACTTTCAGAGTTCCAGAACTCACCTCTTGGAAATTCAAAATAGCTTGTTCGGTTCGCCCAAGCCGTAGATTCACCAGGCCAAGCGCGGAGTAAATCTCAGGCTCATGTTTCGATATCCGTAAAACCTCCTCAAAATTCTTAAGTGCTTCGGGCCATCTTCTTAGTTGTCTGAATGCATGTCCTAGATTGGTCTTGATCGGAACCCAGGCTTTTGGATCACTATCGAGATCTTCAGCAACTTTCAGAGCCTTATAGAAAAACTCAAGTGCGTCTTCTAATCGGTTTTTGTGGTATAGAACAACGCCCATTTCGTTGAGTAGGAGAGGATCGGTTTGACATATCGAGTACGATGCGTCAAGGTATTCCTCCGCAAGTGCAAAGTTGTGAAGCTGTAGATGTTGCATTCCAAGAAAAAGTGAAGGTAGGTGAGTGCTATCGTGATTATTAGTCAATTTGCGAATGAAAACATTAAAAAGAAACATACCCTTGGAACAATCTCGCGGCTGTTGAGTAAGCCGACACAGCTTGCTCATGTTCACCCTCTACTGCAAACGTATGCGCAAAACCTATCCATGCTGGCCCAAAATGAGGGTTCATCATAGACGCTTTACTGAAGAATCTTCGCGCTTCCGCAATTTTAAGGATAGACAAATAGTATACACCAACTGCCAGCCACGTCACTGGCTCCTCTGGATGATTATCCGCCAGTTCGTGCGCCAGCAAAAATAGCTTGTTCTTCTCTTCAAGTTCGTGAAGACAAGCGAGGTATAGTGGTATGATTGAAAATTTGTACTGGTCCAGCTTCAAAACTCTGAGTCATTTGTTAGCATTTGATCGTAACTGACAAAGACAACGCCTTTCTTACTTTTCGCATAGCGCCAGACAGCTTTTGAATTTGCATTGTACAAACAAAAGCTCCGCTCTGCTCTTCATGAGATCGGGATTATTCTGTAGCTTGTACGTGCCCACAAGCTGCTTTTCTGCCTCAAAGAACGCATCGGTGTGGAAGTATTTGTTCAGTTTGGTCATGTACAGTAACTTTACAAGGTCCCCGTCTTCATTCTCGTCGAATCGCAACGACTCCAGAAATTCCCACTCTGCAAAGTGTCAACACATAATTTCAATAAATCTGTAGATTGTGCACGTACCCTCAGCTGGCGTCATGAGACTATTCGTAATAAGTTCATCAAACGCTTCGTAACATTTCAGATCGACTGTCAGAGCCTCTTTATAGCATTCTTTGGCCCGCTCAAAATTATTCTGATTCGAGTATATTATTCCTCGCAAGTAGCACATTGACGCCTCAAGTTTGATTCCGCCGTCGCCAGCGGTTGTATTTCCTGTTTCGTCTCCATGTACAAACGGGTTTGTCTCGCCTATGACTGCCAGTGCGTCCTCCCACTTGGACAACCGTGTCAGGCACAAAGATGCCAGATACCGACAACTTGCGCTACGATCAAGATCTTGTCGCATAAGCAGCTCACGTGCACGTGCATAATGTCCTGTATTGTAATGAACCTGCGCCAGCCAAAACGCATCGTCCGGATCGTCTGTGAGTGAGAGAACTGTGTCGCCGATGGACACTGCTGTTTGATATTGGTGCTGCATATACGCATCGTGCCGCCATAATCGTAGTCGCTCTGCGCGAGCAGCAACTGAGCTGTCGTCTCCCACCTGCTTGCCCTTCGGGAGTAACATGTCTGCAGCTCTATCTCGAAATGACGAGTTAGCTGTGGGAGTCGACGTAGCTTCCATATCAGACCCAAAGTTGGCGCTAAACGCGTAGGTTGTTGTGGGCGGTATAGGAGTTGCTGATGAAGATGATGTTAGGAGTGGTGAGTTGATCTTTGTGCGTACGATTGGCGAGATTGACAATAACGAAGAATTGTGAGACGAGTCGGATAAACCGCTGATTATTGATGGCGGAGCCTCGGGAAAACTGGACTGCGAGAGATCAAGGTGCGGTGCTGCGCCAATGGCAGTTGGTTCGACTGAACTGTTACGCGATCCTGGCGCTGCGACTGGAGTGGAGAACGCGAACGCGGGCGACTGTTGCCGCTGCTCGGCCTGGTTCCTGCGTGCAGCCGGCATTACTGTCGCTCAAAACAAGTGTGTTCGGGACTTCAACGTGGACGACTGGCGGGCTGGTTGCAAATCCGAGGCTCGGCGTATCATATATTCGATCAAGATAGGCTGCTTTCGTTTTGGGATGGTGCAAAACAACGCGCTCGACGCGCGCCGTGCATATAGAAAGCGCGCCTGAACCCTGACCCTTCACTACACGAGGGCGAAATCAGTACTCCCACAGCGTGTACAGACGACACTCCATTTTCCGACGTCTACAGTATTACTACGGTGCACGGATGTGTATATATGAACATAAACTCGGTTACGGATACTAAACATCTGCGTTTAATTAGTATTCAGCGCGGTATCATGTAAGATGGTATCAGGCTTGTATAGGTCACTCATTGAAACAGATCTGTGACTTGTGATTCCAGTTTGCGCACGCTTTCTTTCTATACAATTTCAAGTGATCCGTTTTGTCCATGTCAAATTCATGTCACTCAAAAGATGCTCAAGGTTGAAGTTCACGATTGTTCAAATCAGTAGAAATAGACTTCAGACTGAAGGTCCTATTCAAGTCTAAAATGTTCCGCTGCATCAGCTCATTCCGCCATTCATGCTTCCGACAGTCAGCAACTATGCTGTATGCTCAAATTCTAGCACATTGCAAAATCCTACCACACGTCTAAAGCCGTAGTTCCTCGACTATTAAGCCTGATTATCCCTAACTTAGGAGTGCTTGTCATTGTTCACAGATTTTCACGACCTCAAGCTAATTGTGTTCATTGAAATATCCTATATTGCCGAAGATTATAATCTTTTTTCAAAAGATCAAGTACACATCGCTGTAGCAATATCAATAACTAGCAAAGGGTAATATTGGCTGCACCTGAGCGTCTGAGAGAAAGAACACTTGAACAACTGTACCAGCGCGCGCGCGAGCAGTTACTGTAGCACTCTCAGTTTCATAAGAACGACAGAAAATCCAGCATACTTTGGGAGCTTCAAAGTGGAAAACTGACACCCAGTTTTCCCGCAGTGAAGTGATCGTTGATCTGCTCTTGTACTGCCGGATAGGTCCGGAAGTGTACCCTGAAGCCAAACAGTAACAGAAGTTTTTTGATGACTATTTGTCAGTTAAGCGCTTCATAGACTAGATCTTACAGCACCCGTACGCTTGCAAACATCTGTAAATATATGCTGTCACGTATAAAGCAAACTCTCGGTGAGTGCAATTAAGCCAGACGCGCGACGAACTCACGTATATAATGCCACGGCTACCGACGTGAAACCGTCTTCAGTGAGCATGATACCTCTGACAAGTGATTCCAACAGTGAACATATATTACTCTGTCATAAACAGCGATTTACTGATAGACAAAAAGCTCCGTCGAAAGTATCAAAATCAAAGCCGGTTGCTCTAAATTCGCCAATTTCGTGGGAGTTTAAGCGAGTGTAAGCGAGGGAACCGAACACCACGACCTCAAAAATCAGTGATTTTAGCGCCAAACCTTAATTTCTCCATAGTTAAGCCAATTTCACATGAGGTAAAAGCCCTAGCCCTTGAGGTAGAAAATCTCTAGTGTGAGTGATCATTAAGTGAGCCGCACAAATCTGGTCAAAGCGCTGGCTCCATCAACCGGTTCGCAAAAATCAGCCCGGCGCCAGTCCAGATTAAAGTTTTCCTGCCGCAGTAACGCGTCAGTGTGACTGACGCGTCGGCGACGCGTAAACATAGATACGCGTAATTCTTTTATTTACATCCAATTCCACCACATCTCTGCGGAAACATCAGAAAAGTATTGAGCGACCGTTTACAATATGGAGTTACATATTTGCCCCGTTAATGGCTGCTACGCGAATAATTTACGCCGCGTCCCAGATGTTAAAAGTCATTTTGCAAACGACAAGCACTGGATGAGGCTGTTTGATTCTTCAGCCGAAGACCAGGAGCGATTCGATGTATGGCTGGGTAATTGGCATGCTGTCTCTATAGTCCAGCCCCGATCAGGGAG